>JACCKW010000356.1:0-95645 GCA_013623355.1 Fusarium bactridioides | reverse complement strand
TTTGCGGGTTTCGAACCCACTGCCTCTTGCGTTACTGCAGGGGGCTTGCCTAGGTGCTTGACCACTGCACCAAAGGGCGGTGTGTATATACCTTATCCTCTTATCCCTACCTCGAACAGCATTCCTGGCTTACAAGCGGGACAGCCCATATCTGATACAACCCGCTCCACAGTTTCTTGGGTTGCATCTGTCTTATGCACATACACGACTGTGCATTTCTGGGTTTCCGGCAAGATGGCATTCAAGGGGTCCTTGGAAGGTTTGGATTAACGTAAGCATGATCTGACGCTCGCTTAGCTATATCCACACATATGATCTGATGTTGTCAACGTGTGCTTATAACCTTGCAAAACGGCAAATTGCCTGCTGCAGATTCCTACATGCGAGATTACGGCGTAAAGAACTAGGATTTGTTCCTGCGTTTAGAGGGCCAATCGCCATTCGCCTTGAGCGAGGCAGTAGGATTACTGTTTGATAGAGTTGGAAGGATTGTGATGGGATTCAGAGGATACTCGGCTTGCGTAAAGATGGTTTGATCACGGCTGATAGACGCGGGAAGAGTTGAGATGCCGAGACATGAAGTGGGCGGGCGTCAGCGTTTCCCTGGCAGCTGCGTGCATCAGAAGATGATAGTCTTGCAGGAGACTTCGGAAAGGTACTTTCACTGTTTGTACCTTTTCCAGTCAGCATTTCTAAGAATCAGGCGATGTCAATGACCAGTTGTGAATAACGGATTACTTATGTGAAGCTTTACCAGAGAACCTGGATCACAATGACTTTCACAAAACTGCGCTTCCAAGTCTGGGACTAGAAGCTACACAAGACAATATGTCAAACTCTACAGGCTTTATTGCCGATTTACCTGGCATTTTCACAGACATACCAGGCTTTGTTGCTGATATCCCCTCCCGGGTTAACTTTACATCTATACCCGTTATCTTATCTTCCACTGTTGCTGTCCTTGCCTTCACATCCTTCATCAAATATGTCGCTGAGAGACAGCAAGAAAAGGCAATGGGCTTCGGCCATGTCCCAACTCTCTGGCAATGGGATCCGTTGTATGGCGTTGACGCCTTCATTGCTATGCTACTAGCTCTGAAGAACAACCGCTACGTGCCATGGCTGGACAGCTTACACGCCAAGATGCCCAAAACTTTTGCTCTCACCTTCCTCGGTGGACGTCAGATTTGGACTATTGAGCCCGAGAACCTCAAGACTGTAGCCAACAATCTTGCAGATTTTCAAGTCGGTCCAATTCGCTACAACAGCAAAGCAGGACAGCCCTTCGCTGAGAAGGGTATTGTAGGCGCTGATGGCAAGGACTGGGAGTTTGCCCGGGCTCTTGTCAAGCCATTCTTCATGCGAGAGTGGTATGCCAACACTGAGCGCATGGAACCCTTTGCCGAGAGCTTCTTTGCGGGTATTCCTGCTGACGGCGAGACTTTTGATATGTTTCCCCATCTGCGAACCTGGTCATTGAATCTCAATCTTCAGTTCCTCTTTGGCGATTACTCTGATATTGTCACTGAAGAGGAGACCAATAAGACTACTGATGCGTTCATCACTGGTTTGGCATATGCAAGAATTCGCCTTCTCTTACACCGTGTTCTCTGGCTCTTCCCTTGGAAGACATGGTACAAGGTTGTTGGCACAATTCACAGTTATGTCAACAAGCATATTGCCAAGGCCCGTGCTGAACTCAAAGAGCGTGAGGAGCGCATCAGCAAGGGTCTTCCTGTTGGGCCGGAGAGACGGGATGTCTGCTGGCACATGGTTCGAGAGTTGTCGAATGACGATGAAGTCAGATCTCACCTCTGTTTGCTCTTTGTTCCCAACAACGAGACTACTCTGATTTTCCTGTCCAATGTGATGTGGAATCTGGCTAGACAGCCTGAGATCTGGGAGCGACTCCGTCAAGAGGTCAAGGGCAAAGAGTTGAACTTCAATAGCCTTCGCAGCATGAAGCTTCTACAGAACGTTCTCACAGAAGCTCATCGCATCACTCCGGTCGGTCTCTTCATCGCCCGCGCTGCAGTCCGCGACACGACCCTCCCGCGAGGCGGCGGTCCAAAAGGCGACCAGCCCGTGCGCGTGCGCAAGGGTAACATTGTGCAGATCAACAAGGCAGTCATGTACAAAGACCCAGACTACTGGGGCGATGACGCCTTGGAGTTCAACCCGGACCGCTTTGATAAGATGCGTCCGGGGCTGAGTCTTACACCGTACAACACTGGGCCAAGACGATGTCCTGGTGAAATGATGACTATGAATGAGTGTGGGTATATGGTTGCTCGTATGGCGCAGACTTACAAGAGGTTGGAGTGTAAAGACCCCACGCCGTTTGTGGGTGTTTTCCGTATTGGGCAGTTGAATAAGAATGGATGTCAGGTAGCTGTATACAGAGAAAATTTGCTACATAGAGGGGAGGATAAAGTAGCTTTCTAAGAAATAAAGTTTGATAATCCAGGGACTTTCTTATCAAGGCACTGTGCTGAGATTGCTTCCTTTTCTGGCTAATACTACGTTCCTTGGCTCATCACATCTCGGTTGAGGTGCGTACGCAAGCTAGTACCTCATTGGAGGGGAGGGGAAAAAAGAATTAGGACTGCTACCCTGAATGACAAAAGAATTGACCAATGCTAGTACAACTTGAGAGAAATTTATCAGAGCTTAGAGTCGGTATTTTTGGCTTCTTGGTTTCACGCCAGCGGCTTCCATGCATTGTATGGCTTATCAGCCAAGAACTTGGCCTGCTGACGTGCATACTGACATCAAAGAATATTGGCATGCCATACTGTAATCTGTGAATCTTTATGTCTCCTCTTCCGAAAGTTGTCGGGCTGCAAAACGTAAGATCCAAATGATTACACCTTGGCAATCCATGACAGACGTTGCAATGGCCAAGCAGCCCAAGACCTTGTGCTTACTCGCGTCTTACAAAACAGCATGGAATTCACGGAATACCATACGAAGTACGCCATGTGGATCCTTCCCTGTCAAACTGCAAGGCAGGCACACTAGAAGCATGGTCGCGGCAGATAATGTGTAGGGTAACGGTGGAAGGTATCAGCCGACATTTCGGTTTCGTAATTTGCAGGGATACAACGGGGAGTCGGAAGAACTTGGCGTACGGGCACTACTCGGGAGCGCTACGAGTAGCCATTTTCAAGTCATGCCGCTTATGTATAGGGCGGATTTAGTGTGAACTCTACACGAGAAGTCTCCGAACAGAAAAGTACTCAATACAGGGTAAACAGTGTACGAGGGGGGTCAAATTTTATTCTATAGTTGGAGACCAGATTTCCTTTCTAATGCACCTTTTGGTATCGCTATCCCTCATCTGATCTTATGCTCTATCGTTCCTATTCGTGTTCGCATTTTCGGCAATTGGACCCCCTGTTGTCTCCTTAGTCTCTGTGCTCTCAGTTCCCGCTGCCTCCTCCTTTGGCTTGTTTTGCTTGATGCTCCTCCACTCCATACAAACAGCCCCTAGATAGCCTATGCAGGAGAGAATGAGTCCACAAAGGAAAGCTTGCCGTAGAGAAGCATTATACGCTACAAGAACAAGCCGTTTTGTTGTTTCGCTCAGGCCATCTAGAATTCTTGTAGCACCTTCTTGTTGAAGATTGAACACGTCAACGCCAGGGATAACACTGATCCTTTTCACCAGTTCATTTGTGAAAAGGTTCTGTCCAACACTGACAAAGATGGCACCTCCTAGTAGTTGACAGAAGATCAGGACTGAAGTGCCTGTTGGGACGTCTTCCAAGGGCAGCACAGTCTGCGATGCAATAAGAGGAATTTGTAGAGTAATACCTAAGCCGAAGCCGTATGGTATCTGGTAACCGATCCACTCTCCACTGCTGGTATGCACTTTGAGTAAAGTGAGAAGCCCTGTGCCGACACACATAATGGCATTACCAACAAGCATGAAGGGCATGTACTGTCCAATAGTTTGTACACCGCCAGCGCTGACGAATGACGCAATGACTTGAGCGATGACCGTCGGCAGAAGGCGAATGCCTGATTGAACAGCACTGACTCCTTTGATAGCTTGGAACCAGATAGGGAGGTAGTATAGTGTTGTCATCATGGTAGCTCCAGTACAGAACATGGAGAAAGACGAGGCTGCGATACTGCGTTGGGTAAAGATATGCGGTGGCACAGTTGCGTGGTTCGGAAACAGGATCTGAATCACGACAAAGGCGATAAGGCAGACGCCAGTAACAACAAAGAGTGCGATAATCCGACCGTTGGACCAGGGATACTTTGTACCGCCCCATCGAAGAGCAGTGAGAAGGCTAATGATACCGCCGAGAAGCATAACACATCCTGGGCCATCGAGACGAAGGAGCTTTTCTTTGAGTGGAAGACGGGCAGTTGCGCGATCGGGGACTTGTAGTAGAAATGCGAGGAGAGCGGCAGCAACGGCTCCGATGGGTAAGTTGATGTAGACTTATTATTCTGTTAGCGCATTCATTTCTTGAAGGTACCTTAGTCGAACTTACAACACCATCTCCATGTCGCGCTAGAGTCAGTGAAGGCACCTCCAAGCAGAGGACCTAAAACACTGGTAACACCAAAGATCGCAGCGACAACAGCCTGGTAGGGTGTTCTCTTCTCCAGTGGGATGCAGTACACCGTGACAATGACAGCGCCAGCATAAATCCCAGCACTTCCAACGCCAGCGATTGCGCGACCGACGATGAGCGCAGTAGAAGATGGCGCCGCGCCACAGACAGCTGAGCCAACTTCAAAGATCAAGATGCTGATGAGAAAGATGATCTTGACACTGAAGAATGTGTATAGTCGGCCGAACATGAGCTGAAATGCGCATGTTGTCATAAAGTATGCGGACGCATACCAGCCGACATCGGCGACGGCGCGGAACTCGTCTGTGATTTTTGGGATGGCGGTCGAGACGATTAATCTGTCCTGTAGGCAATTGATCTATTAGCCCTTTTCATTGGAAGTGCTGTAATTGTTTTGGGGCAATTGGGAAAATTTGGGGGAGGGCATCGCATACCAGAGCAACCAAAAACATGCTCAGATAAGCAGAGGTCATGATAAGGGCAAGCTTCATGCCGTGAGGGTAGTCAATGGCAGCCTCTTCCTCTGCAGTAGCTCTCGCATCATGAACAACATGATGTCCATCCTCGTTTGGAGGCTTGTTTCGTTGCCGGAACTTCATTGTCAAGGGCTGTATGTGATGCAGTCGAACTGACCACGGTGGCTGCGCGACGACAAAAGATCAATGGTCGATCTGTAAAGCCGCGGGACTAAGAAACATGGAGATTGTTTCCGAAAGGGAAAAGAACTCAAAACGCGAAATCTGACACGGAACAAAGAAAGACACCGATTGCCCTGACGTAAATTGGGCATCGACCAACCAACATCTGTGGAGCAGGGATTCACGAAAGTGGTCTGATCGGTTGCAGGGTAGAGCATTCCTTCAAGAAGTAGAAAGCAACATGAGATGTGACGTTGTGTTATGATATGATGTGGTGTAATCAATGGCAGAATTACGAAATAACTAGGTGATGTTCAATAATAATACTTTCACTATCTACCTGTCTTCCGTGTCCAAGTGCCTTGATAATCGCTGACTAGAGCAAGTAAACCAACTTATGGCCCCTAACAGTTCCCGCCTTGATCTCCTCTAAGCCCTGTAGGGCGCCCTCCAATCCACCCTCCCTCACCTGGACAGGATGCGGAACGATCTTACCATCGCGGAGCAATCCCTCGAGCATCCGCGCAAGAGCGACACCAAACTCTCTCAGCTCGGGATTGCCAGGCCGTCCATGAGGCGGCGGCATGTCAATGTCCAACCCCGCCATCTCAAGCCCATACGTAAATCCCGACTTGACCGTCTTCCTCGTTCGCGTGATGGCTTCGTGGGGGACATGCACCGTCTCGTAGTGCCCACCCATTCGGCCGATTGCTCGGAAGCAGAAGCGCGCAGAGTCAACCGAGCCAATGCAGTCGAACGCGTACTTGAGCCCGTTCTTGGTGAGCTTCTTGATCGCGTCCACGGAAGCGTCGGGATCGCGATAGTCAAAGCACTCAACGGCTTGGGACTTCATGGCGAGCTCGTTGCTGTTGGGGGAGCATACAGCAATTGGCAGGAGACCCGCCAGTCGCGTCAGCTGGCAGAAGATGGTGCCTGTTGCTGTCCCACCCCCGTAGACGAGCACGTAGTGGGGTGTTGGCGAGGGCTGCAGGGGTGTCCCGGGGAGCTCGAGCCGCCTCATGGCTAGGCCTGCTGCCATGAAGACAGTGCCGAGAGACGCCATGTCAGCAAGGGAGTACCCGGGTGGCTTGCGAAGGATGAAATCCTCCTGAGCCAGAGTGTACTGGGAATACGCTCCCACGTCCGGCATCGACCGGTTCATGCCAAGCACCATGATTCCAACCTCATCGCCTATTTGGAGAGGACTGTCTGCGGCATCGGGACCGAGGGCGATGACTTTACCAGAGCAGTCGAATCCGCCAATTGCTCCGTGGACCGTATATCCGCTTGTAAGCTTAGTGTCGATGGGGTTGAGGCCCACCGCCACGTTCTTGACCAGTACCCATCCCTTGCCAGGGGTAGGAACGGGTGCGGCGTCTGTCAGTTCGAGAGTATCACGCTCGGTGCCGATAAGAGCACGCTGCGTCTTGGGGATGGTGATTGGCTCCATAATTTTTGTCGTTGCCTGCTTGGGCCCTGTCATCGAAGAGTCGAAATAGACGCTCTATTTAACTTGCTTTGATGTCAACATCCTGGTAACTCGTATGCAGGCTGGTGTTTATGTCACACCACTTGATGAAGAAGCCAGGTTTGACTGAAGAAGGAATCTAGATTGATAGCTTGGCTGTGCTTGGCAGATGACGGTTACATCTGAAGGAGCTGAATGCTGGTATGATGCATGGCGGTTAGATATGGATAAGCCTTGTTATCATATGTGGGACATTTCTCTGGGTCTGAGATTAAATACTATAATCAAGGGCTTATAAGGGGGGTGTAATAAAAGAATCTTAGATACTAACTATAAGATTAATAATTTATTTTCATTAAAATATCCTTATAGCTAGAGTTACTTAGGAGTATTTAAAATACTTTTTACATATCTTAGACTCTATATATATATATATATATATATATAACTATTACTTAAAATAACTATAGTTAATTATAATATCTTCTTATTAGGCTTATAATCCTTTCTTATATTAGGCACCATTTGTAAGGTGCATATAACTACTACCTCATTAATAATAACTTATTATAATCCCATAGGTAATAAAACCTGCTTACTACGCTTACGGCATCCAAGTCAGCAACCTCATCATATTGCATCTTGGCTTTTCAGATGTCAGGCCATTATCTCTCTTTACCAATCTTTACCAGATTCACTCACGCAATCCATTGATATGACAAACACCTGCATGAACCTTGTCCATCCTTCGGATCACATAAGCACTCCGTTGATCCTATTCCACCAATAATCGTATCATCCTCCCGAAATATCTCTATACTTCGCTCTCAAGTATCTCCCGAGGACACCAGTCTTGAAACTTCACCACAATCCTTCCGCAACGTTGATCACCAATAATCGACAGGTCAATCCGAGTGACCAAATCTTCTCCACTTTCCTTGGTAAGCTTACCGCCGCAGAGTCGCAATGGACCTTGATGTCCTGTACACTGGGGGCTGAATCCCAAGGGTTTTGAGCCGGTACCCGAGCGTGGCAAGAGGATTATCGAGACCGGGAGAGGAACTGTTCATCCGGTAAGTGAGAGCGGCTGTGAAGGCGGGGTGGAGAGGCTGTTCAGAATCCTTGATGCTCAAGCCCCTGGAATCCCATACCCGTCTAGGACGTAGTCGTGATAGAGCATCGAGTAGATTTCCCATGTGTTTAGCAAAGAAGTCAAGTCCTGAGGTTCTGTCTTCCCGCCCACTATCTTATAAAGTCAACGCCACTGTTAGCTGTACCAAGCTGAACTTAGTGAACCCCCTTACTTTTTGCCTTTGAGAATTATCTTTTGAAACACTACTACTATCTTTTACAATGACAAAATTCTCAAAGACTAATGAACCCATTGCCGTGGTCGGCACCGCGTGTCGTTTCCCCGGCGGTTGTAACACACCCTCCAAGCTTTGGGATCTGGTGTGCTCATCCCGAGATGTCCTGCAGCAGGTGCCGCCAGCTCGGTTTAATGTGGACTCATTCTACCACTCTGACCCGACGCATCATGGTACTACCAATGTCACGCAGAGTTACTTCCTAGATGAGGATGTTACAAAGTTCGATAATGGCTTCTTTGGCATTCAGTCTATGGAGGCGGAGGCTATGGATCCGCAGCAGAGGTTGCTGCTGGAGACTGTCTATGACTCTGTTGTTGATGCAGGCTTGTGAGTTATACCAAGTGTCTGTGAGGAGATGGCCACTGACAGTATGCAGGGCGATGGAGGACTTGAAGGGCTCAGATGTGAGTTTTGACAGCAACGCTACACATCATTTGTCTTTTGCAGAACTGACCGATCTTGACATGCAGACATCAGTATTTGTGGGACAGATGTGTGATGACTGGTACGTGCTCAGATCATGTCTCTCCATATTCATGTTACTGACAATGCATGATGCAGGGCCCAAATGCTTGCGAAAGATTGGGACGACATTCCCACCTACATGGGCACCGGTGTTTCTCGCGCTGTCATGTCCAATCGTATATCATACTTTGGTAGGTGGCCCATTGATGTACTTTGAGATCTCAATTGCTAACGTCGCAACAGTAAGCGCAACGCTGTGCGTCACTTGTACATAACTAATATGAATGACCCAGTTTGACTGGCACGGCCCCTCCATGAGCATCGACACAGGTAAATATTCCCCATCTCCGATCTACCAACCCCAAAAGCTAAAGAGAAATGATCTATAGCATGCAGCTCAAGTCTGGTTGCAGTGCACGAAGCAGTCAGGACTCTGCGTAGCGGCGAGTCCAACGTTGCAGTCGCTGCAGGTGCAAATCTCATCTTGCTTCCTGGCATGTACATCTGCGAGAGCAAGCTGCGCATGATTTCGCCCACAGGTCGGAGTCGTATGTGGGATGCTAATGCTGATGGGTATGCGAGAGGTGAGGGATTTGCCTCGGTTATCTTGAAGACGCTGAGTCAGGCTCTTGCTGATGGAGATCCGATTGAGTGCATTATTCGTGAGACTGGTGTGAATCAGGTAAGTGGCCAATACTATGCATAGGAGAGGGAAACTAACCATACTAGGATGGCAAAACTCCAGGCTTGACTGTACCCAGCAACATCGCTCAAACAGCTCTCATTCGTGATGTCTACCAGCGTGCCGGTCTAGACATCACCAAGCCCTCAGATCGTCCCCAGCTCTTCCACGCCCATGGAACAGGCACCAAAGCTGGAGATCCCAAAGAAGCTGAGGCCATCTCCAAAGCATTCTTCAGCGACGATCAACCTCGCGATGAGAAGCTCAACGTCATTTCCATCAAGACACAAATTGGTCACACAGAGGGTACAGCTGGCCTTGCAAGTCTCCTTGGGACCATGATGGCGATGAAGAATGCCACTGTGCCGCCCAACATGCACTTTGAGACACTTAATCCTGACATTGAGCCATTCTACAGCAATCTCGAAGTTCCGACTTCTGCAAAGGCCTGGCCTGATGTACACGGAAGTGTCAAGCGTGCTAGTATCAATAGTTTTGGTAAGGACGCCAGCGCCGTCATCCAGCCTTAACACTTGCTAATCAACTTTGTAGGCTTTGGTGGCACCAATGCTCATGCGATTCTGGAGAGTTACGAGCCTTCTCTTCATAATCAGGCTGTAGTTTCCACTGAAGCAGAGTCTCCCCGTCTATACACACCACTCTTATTCTCCGCCAACAGCGAGAAGGCTCTCAAAGAAGTTCTCTCATCGTATCTGAGCTTCCTTGAAGAGCGATATGAGACAAACATGTCTGACCTGGCTTGGACCTTACACAACCGGCGCTCAACGCTACCATACAGGAGCAGCGTGGTTGTCCCTGCTGCTTCTGGAAATCCCCAGGAGGCCGCCAGAAGTGCTATTCTTGCTGAGATTGAGCGTCTGACTGACTCGTCACACAAGCTTCACCGATCCTCGAGTGTCGCTACACCTAAGATTCTCGGTGTCTTCAGTGGTCAGGGTGCTCAATGGCCTCGCATGGGTGCTGTACTTTTTGAATCATCTGCTTGGGCACGCGGCAAGATCGCTGAGCTCGATGGCTATCTGGCTGACCTCCCCGCCTCAGACGCACCTGATTTCACACTCGAGGCTGAGCTGCTTGCCTTCAAGGAGACCAGTCGCGTCGCCGAGGCCGCTATCTCTCAGCCTCTCTGCACTGCCGTTCAAGTCCTTCTCGTTGATCTCATCCGAGAATTGGCAGGTATTCAGCTCAGCGCTGTAGTGGGCCACTCGTCTGGTGAAATCGCAGCAGCATACGCCGCTGGCTTCATGACTCGTCGCGCCGCCATCGTGACAGCTTACTATCGCGGTCGCTACGCCAAATTCGCTGCGTCGCCGTCCTCCAGCGATATTAAGGGCGCTATGGCAGCAGTCGGAACAGATGAGGCCGACGCACTTGAGTTCTGCGCCCTTGAGGACAACGCCGGTCGTATCACCGTTGCAGCTGTCAATGCTCCCTCGAGCGTCACACTCTCTGGTGATGAGGATGCTATTGAAGAGGCCATTGCTGTCTTCCAAGACGAAGGCAAGTTTGCGAGACGACTCAAGGTCGATACAGCGTATCACTCCAGTCACATGCAGGCTGCGGCAGGACCGTATCTTGAGGCTCTGCAGAGAAGCTGTGTTCGCTTTGACGAAGACGTCGCTTCAGAGCAGCGCCCTCTCTGGTTCTCGAGTACCAAGGTTGATGCTGCACCAATGAAACGGGAGAACCTAAGTCCTCAGTACTGGATCGACAATATGGTCAAGCCCGTCATGTTCGCGCCAGCCCTCGATTGCGCGCTGGCGCATTCTGGCCCCTTTGACATGGCACTGGAACTGGGACCTCATCCTGCGCTCAAGGGCCCTGCTCTCGAGAGCCTTGGAAGTGGTACACCATACCAAGGTGTGCTTACTCGTGGCAAAGACGACGTTGAGAGTGTTGCCGATTGCTTTGGCGCTGTCTGGCGCAATCTCGGTCGCAACCATGTCAACTTTGCTTCAATTGACACTGCCCTCTCCGGTCGCTCGTCAACACCAACAGTGGTCAGAGACCTTCCACCATACCCATTCTCAGCAGATTCTCAAGTCTTCTGGTCAGAGTCTCGTTTCTGCGCCGCCCTTCGCCAAATGGATGAGCCCGTCCACCCCATCCTCGGCCGTCGTATGGTCGAGAATAGCGTTCCAGGCATGACCCAATGGCGTAACATTCTTCGCGCGCGTGAGATTCCCTGGCTTCGAGGCCATCGCCTTCAAGGACAAGTCATCTTCCCTGGTTGTGGTTACGCAGCTATGGCCCTTGAGGCTGCGATGATACTGGTGCGAAATCTCAAGGATTCTCCGACCGTGAGGTTGTTGAGTCTTTATGATCTTAGCATGGATCAGGCGATTGTCTTCAATGATGATAGTTCAAGCGTTGAGACACTGGTTACTATGAAGACTGTTGAGAGTAGCCATGATGAGCTTGTTGTGGATTTTGTTTGCTGCTCTTATCACACCCATGGACTGGCACCGGCCGTTACATCCACTCACGCTCACGGTCGTGTCGTCGCTCGTCTCGGGGCGCCCTCAGCAGACGCCATTCCTGGTCAGACAGCCCGAGACCCAGCTCTTCAATTCAACCTCGCGCCAATTGAGATTGACCGCTTCTACACTGAGCTAGCCAAGCACGGATACCAGTACTCCCCTCCCTTCAAGGGCATTGTCGAGATTGAGCGCAAGTCCGACTTTGCAATCGGAAAAATCGTTGATCAATCTGGTCCTGAGTGGCAAGACCAGGTCGCTCTCGCTCATCCTGGCCTCATGGACTCTGGTGTCCAGACTGTCCTCGCTGCCATGGCTGCGCCTGGCGATGGCCGTTTGTGGTGCCTGCAGATGCTGGTTGGGATTGATGCCATTCACGTCAATCCTTACTTCGCGTCAGCTGCTCGAGGCGCGACCATGGCTTGGGAGGCCAGCACCACGCTTGGTGAAGATGCCGATTCGCTAGGTGAGGCTGTCGGCGACATGAAGATGCTTTCGCCTGATGGCCAACAAGCCTACATCGCTGTCGAAGGCGCAAGGATGAGACCATTTACTCCCGCTACCGCTGTCAATGACTCGCCTCTCTTCTCAACTTGGGTCTATGGACCTTCTGAACCTGATGGCATCCTCGCATCGCGCGTCAATCGCCCTCAAGAGGTCGCTGATGCAGAGATTCGCTCAGCCGACAACCTGGACAGACTGTCCTTGTTCTACGTGCGACGTCTCGCTGAGCTTATTCCCTCTGGCTCAAAGGCTCGCGACGAAGCCCAGGAGCACTTCAAGCGTCTTCTCACTTGGTGCGACCATGTCATCGGCCTCGTCAGTCGTGGAGAACATCATTTCCTGACTCCAGAGATGATGAACGACACTCAAGCTGAGATTGATCGTCTTCTGGTGGAATATGCCAACTCAAACGACTTCAGACTCACCCATGCTGCTGCTAAAGCTCTTCTCGAAGTCGTCCCTGCGAACGAAGGCAACGTGCATGAGTATCTTACCAAGGATAACATGCTCAATAGGTATTACGAGGAGACTCTTCGCTATGAGGCGAGTGATCAGAAGATGTACAACATGATGCGCCAACTTGCACACATCTATCCTCAGATGCGCGTCCTTGAGGTCGGTGCCGGGACTGGTGGTGCGACATCTCACGCCTTGCCCGCGATTGATGGTGCCTTCTCGGTCTACACCTTCACAGACATCTCGACTGCCTTCTTTGACAAAGCAGAGGAGAAGTTCAAGGACTACTCCGGTCGCATTAACTTCAAGGCCCTTGACATGAACAACAGTATCGAAGAGCAAGGCTTTACTGAGTCGTCCTACCACGTTGTGATGGCTGGCATGGCCCTGCACGCAACCGGCGATGTTGAGGGAGCTCTCCGCAATATCCGTCGTCTTCTGAAGCCCGGCGGTCGTCTGATCGGTTTCGAGAACATCAACAACGACGCCGTGCGACTGGGTATCGGAATGGGTGGCTTTGCTGCCTGGTGGTCTGGCGCTGAGTATGGTCGACCTTGGGGCCCCATGCTGACTCTTGAGCAGTGGGACGATGCTCTGAAGAGGACGGGCTTCACTGGTGTTGATACTCATACCGTTGGTCACAATCAGACGCAGCCTATGTGTCTCTGGGTCTCAATGGCGAGAGATGAGAAGGTTGATCTCTTGAGGGAGCCACTCGCCGCTGTGCCTGAGAAGCATCAGAACTTGGTTGTTGTCGGCGGGAAGTCTCTTGGTACGATGGATCTTGTTGAGAGGACCAAGTCTCTCGTCGCGCCATTTTACCAGACCACAAGCCACTTCAGATCAGTTGAAGCCCTCAACGACATCACTGAAGATCAATTCCCCGAGGGCTCTTCTGTTCTGTGCCTGACTGAACTCGATGAACCTGTTCTCCGCACCGTCACGGACCCCAAGCTGGACGGCCTCAAAGCCCTCTGGGCTCGCGGCCGCAATATTCTCTGGGTCACCAAGGGCGCAGCTTCAGAACAACCCTACAACAACATGGTCATTGGTCTCGCCCGATCAGTCCGTCAAGAGTACCCTAGCATCACCCTACAGACAGTCGATCTCGACACTGCGACCGTTGGTGATGGATCTTGGGTGCCGTCTTTCGTCGCCAGTGCTCTGAGGCGCATTGAACTTCTTGACAAGTGGAAGCGCGAAGAGATTGCCAATGGTACTGATCTGAACGACAAACTTCAGTGGACTCAAGAGTCCGAGGTGCGAGTCGTTGAGAAGAAGACTTACATGCCGCGATTGAACGTCAACAAGGAATTGAACCACCGCTTCAACTCAATTCGTCGTATCATCCATGAGGATGTTGATCCTCAATCACCAAAGACTTCATTCAGTCTCAATGCCAGTGCCAATGCAACATTGGCAGCTCCAGTCATCGGACAGATCTCGCCTCTACGTGTTCAACCTGACTATGAGGCTTCTGTTCCAAGCTACGATGTTCGCATCCAAAAGTCACTTTTCCAGGCTTTGAGGATCGGCACCTCGGGTTACTTCCGTCTTTGCGTCGGCTATGCTAATGGCAAACGGGTTCTCGCTTTGACACCTTCTGCTGAGACACCAGCTACAACACCCCAGGACCTCACGGTCGCTCTCCCAGCTGGTGCTTCAGAAGAGCTATCTTCAATGGCTCTGTTGTCGACCGCAGCGCACCTCGTCGCTGCTCAGATTGCAGCATTGGTACCTCAGCAGAAGGGCAGCCATATCGTCATTCACGAGGCTGATTCTCTGGTGCGCACTGCAATCATGAACTTGTTTGAGTCGCACCCCGCTCCATCCTGGCGTGTCAGCTTCACTGGATGTCTGATTGAAGGTCAGCAGCCTCAGGATCTCCCCGGCAAGACAACTTGGCTGGCGCAGGAGATGTCACCTCGTGCTATGCGGAAGGCTCTCCCCGCTTTGACTAGCTCGTCGCTCCTGGTCGACTTCTCAGCTCCCAATAGTCCTTCTGCAGTTGTCGCGTCTGCCATGGCAGAGTGTCTTCCATGGTATGCTCGCACAGAGAGTTCGCTGATCAGAAACCGCGTCGAGGTTCGCCCAGGCGATCTAGCAGATGCGAGGGCTGACCTCCAAGCTGCTTGGAGCAAGGCGAGTAGCATGGTTATTGAAGCTCGCGATCGTGAGACCGTCCCGCTCAACCACATCGAGGGCTTCGCTGCACCAACTGGCCAGTCGCTGCACCTCGTCGACTGGGCCACTCCATCAGTACCAGTGCGCGTTCATCCTCTCGACCATCACACCAACATCTTCCGATCAGACAAGACTTACCTTCTTGTTGGTCTCTCGGGTGAGATGGGTCAATCGTGCTGTGAATGGATGGCCGCTCATGGAGCCCGATATGTCGTTCTGACCAGTCGCTATCCTCAGGTCGATCAGCGATTCATTGACAATATGGAACAAGCTGGTGTCACTGTCGTCCCTCGCAAACTTGACATCACTAGCAAGGAATCGCTCCATTTATGCTACCAGGCTATCACCCGCACGCTGCCACCGATCGCTGGTGTTGCCAATGGTGCTATGCTTCTGCAGGATGTTCTCTTCAAGGATATGGACGCTGCCAATCTGAACAAGGTCCTTGCGCCCAAGGTCAATGGCAGTATCTACCTCGATGAACTATTTGCCGACACCAAGCTGGACTTCTTCCTCATGTTTAGCTCGGCAGCTAGTATTGTCGGATCTCGAGGTCAAGCCAACTACGCCGCTGCGAACATGTTCATGGCCTCCCTCGTCAACAACCGTCGCAAGCGCGGTCTCGCTGCGTCCATCATCAACATCAGCGCTCTCATTGGTCTCGGCTACATTGAGCGACAGAAGATTTACGATGCGAGCTTCTTCAAAGACATTGGTATCGCCAATACCTCAGCCCAAGGTCTTCACCAGCTCATTGCAGAAGCCATTCTCGCTGGGCGGCGCTTTGGTCCTGATGAGGATATTGAGGGCGGTGAGATCTCGCAGGGAATCATGCCTCAATTCTCCGACGATGAGCACAAGTCATTCTTCATTCATGACTCCAAGTTCAGCAACATGCTGATTGAGCGAGTCGACGGAGATGCAGATGTCGATGCGTCAGGTAACGCAGCTGCTGTGTCGCTTAGTCGCCAATTGAAGCGTGTCACCAGCAAAGAACAGGCGTTGAGGGTCATCACTGATGCCTTTACTCTGAAGCTGAAGAAGATGCTGCGCATTCCTGCCGAGACTGACGTCCCCGAGTCGCTGGCTTTGGTAGACCAGGGTGTCGATTCGCTTGTTGCTGTGGACGTGCGATCGTGGTTCTTGAAGGAACTCGACACCGACATGCCTGTTCTCAAGATCCTGGGCGGCAACTCAATTCTTGATCTCGCAAGCGATGCCCTCGAGCGAATCCCCAAAGCTCTTCTTGACCTGGACCGTGATGATGATGAGACAGGCAATGACGCACAGCCGGTCGGCGACAAGAAGCTCACTGAGCCTCCAACCTCAAGCTCCAGCTCAGACGTTGTGACTGGCGACTCCGACGCTGTCTCGCAAAGCTCAGCGACAGACGTTTCCACGACCGCAAAGAGCACAGCGGGAGCTGACACGGCAAGCATCCCCCCATCTCTAAGCAACATGAAGAATAACAATGGATTGGACGACAGGCATAAGCGAGAGCTCGAAGACGAGGCAACTAAAAAGCGCCGTGCAGATGAAGAAGCGGCGGCGGCGAAGAGACGGGATGAGATTGTGAAGAGTTCGAGTGAGGTTGTTGATGAGATGTCTCTTGTTCAAAGTCGTTTCTGGTTTCTTACTACGGCGTTGGAGGATAAGACTACGTTCAATGTTACGATTTCGGCGCATTTAAAGGGCATGGTTGATGTTGGGAAGTTGGAGAGGGCGTTGGAGGGTGTTGTGAAGAGGCATGAGATACTACGAACGAGATTCTTTGTAAGTCACTACTCCGATCCTTTCGCCGGAGTAATTGATGCAATCTGTTTTTGGAACAAATCTGACCAGTATCACAGTTCGGAGGCAAGTCCCTGGAGACGCCCATGCAAGGCGTTCTCTCCAAGTCGACAGTTCACCTCACATCGCGGCACGTCAACAGCAAAGCCGATGTCGATCAAGAGATGGAATGGCTTCACTCTCACCCTTGGGACCTCGGCGATTGGGAAACCATCAAACTCTCACTTCTTTCCCAATCCGATACTGAGCACTGGCTCGTCTTAGCTTTCCATCACATCGCCTTTGACGGTTACAGTCTCGAGATCTTCTGGCGCGACCTGGCAAAAGCCTACAACGCCAACGGATCAATTCCGACTTTGCCTGATGCGAAGCAATACCGAGCTTACATTGCCAAGCAACGTCGGCAGAACCTATCGAAGCCATTTGAGTGGAGGAAGGCGATTGAGTATTATCGCAAGCTCATCATGCCTGAGCCCGAGCCACTTCCTCTTCTACCCTTTGCAAAGGTTAGCCACAGGAAGTTACTCGAGAACTACAGCTGTTACAATGCGGAGATCACTCTTGAGCCTTCGGAAGCAGCGCGCATCAGGAAACTTGCCAAGGCCAATCACTCAACCTCGTTCCACGTCTACGTCGCAGCTCTTCAGACTCTACTCTTTGGTCTGATGCCCGACTCTGTTGATCGCTTGTTTATCGCGATGGACGACACCAACAGACTCGACAAAGACTTCATGGATACGATTGGTCTTTTCGTCAACACTCTCTTCCTCCGCTTCGATCGCACCGACTACAACAAGCTCTCCTTCTCAGACGCCATCAAAGCCGCTCGGACAAAGACTTACAAGGCCCTCGAGCACTCCGTTCTTCCGCTCGATGTCCTACTCAAAGAACTCTGCATCACGCGCCACGGAGATGCAGTACCTGTCGCGCAAGTCCTGATTGACTACCGCGTTTCACACAAGGAGTGGTTCAGACTTGGTGATTGCAGGGCTGAGATGGGCACCGGTCGAGCAGAGCGCCAGGGTAGCGACCTTGCGTTCTATGTTCTTGATGACTCTGACGAACAGAATGGCGGCAGTGTTCGAGTCGGTGTTGAGGTTCAATCGACGTTGTATGATGGGGAGCATGCTGAGATGCTCATCAGGGCGTATACCAATCTTTTGAGAAAGGTTACAGTGGATGAGGCCGGCTCGAAGATGGCCCTTAAGTCACTTCCACCTTGGAAGGAGGATGACTTGTCTATTTCTCTGGGTCCGACGATTGATGCTTGGCCTAACGCTGACACGCTCTCACATCGTATTGACGCCATGATCCACGAGAACCCGTCTGCGCCGGCACTTGACGATGAGACAAGTCAATTGACCTACGAGCAAATGGGCCGTCGCATCGACGAGATCGCCACTTCTTTGACCTCAGCCGGGTTGACCGAGAATGACTTCATCGGTGTCTTCCAGGAAACTGGCGTCGACTGGATCTGCTCAATGCTTGCGATCCTCAAGCTCGGCATGACCTACGTGCCCTTGTATCCTCCCATCGGAATGCCTCGATTGGCAGCCAATGTGCAGGTCGCTCAACCCCAAGCAGTTCTCGTTGACAACTCTACTGCCGACAAGTTTGATCAGTTGGGAACGCAATCTGCCCAAATGATCCACGTTCCCGCCACTGGATCTTCGACAGTTGAAGTTCCGATCCGAGCGCAGCCAGTTCAAAAAGCAATGATTTTGTGCACAAGCGGCTCAACCGGCATTCCCAAAGCCGTCGTCCACACAAATCGAAGTCTCAAGGCTCTCGTTGAACCACACGCCATCGTCCAAGAGCAAGACAAGCCTAGCTACGCAGCCCGAGTCCTTCAACAGAGCGCTTTCAGCTTTGATCTCTCAATTGACCAGACGATGCTTGCGCTCTGCAACGGCGGTTGTGTCTTTGTCGTTCCCAACTCGAAGCGTGGCGACCCTCTTGGTACAGTCGACATGATCGCCCGACACAGCATTACGTATACAATGTGCACGCCGTCTGAGTATAGCATCTGGCATCGCTTCGCTCGAGACCGCCTTCTCGATTGTACCGCATGGGAGAATGCTTCCTCGTCGGGTGGGCCCCTGTCAACCGCGCTCGTTCGTGCTTTCGCTGGTCTTCAACTTCCTCATCTCAGAGTCTTCAATCACTGCGGTCCGACCGAGACAACTGTTACCAACAGGATTGAGCTCAACTTCGATGACTACGCTGAGGGTGAGAAGGCGCAGATGCGATACGTCACTGACGTTGGCTTCCCTTGCGCCAATTACTCCACCTACATCGTTGACGAGAACATGAAACTGGTTCCACGTGGTTATCCTGGCGAGATTGTGGTAGGAGGTGCTGGTGTCGCAGATGGCTATCTTGGACGTCCGGATCTTACCAGGGAGAAGTTCATTCCGGATCCATGGACTTCGTCGAAGGAGTGGGAGATCATGTATCGCACCGGCGACCGTGGCAAACTTCGCGCGAATGGTATGGTCGATATTTTGGGTCGCATTGAGGGCGGTACCCAGGTCAAGCTGCGAGGCTATCGCATTGAGTTGGGTGACGTTGAGAGCGCTATCTTGAGCGCGGCCCAGGGCTTTCTGTCAGATGCTGTTGTGACTCTACGATACCCTGAGGATCGCCATGAGGATCACGATGATGACGGCTTCCTTGTCGCGCATGTCGTTGTCGCTGACAAGAGTCTTCGTCGACCTGAAGTAGAGTCCTTCTTGCGCAAGATTGTCTCGAAGCTCCCTCTTCCTCACTACATGCTTCCAGCTTTGATGCTGCCAATTGATCGCTTCCCATTGACAGCGCACCAGAAGCCTGATCGTAAGGCGACCGCAGCGCTTCCTCTCCCCGCCTTCACCCCTGCTACAGCCAATGATGCCACTGCTGAAGAGGGCAGTCTCGAGTCGGAGACACAGAAGAAGATCGCCAAGATGTGGAGGACTTTGGTCCCAGCGAGTGCCTCTGCTACCATCGCAGCAGACACCGACTTCTTCCACGTCGGCGGAAGCTCATTGCTTCTTATCAAGCTTCAGGGCATGATCAGGAAGGAGTTCAACGTGTCGCTAAGACTTTTGAACCTCATGGCTGCTAGTAAGCTTCGGGAGATGGCAGCTCTGGTGAATGATGAGGTCAGTGGTGGTGATATCGATTGGGAGAGGGAGACCAAGATTCCCGATGAATGGTTGAGCTTGCCGCAAGTCGCGTCGCAGAAGATTGATGGTTCTCTACGCGTTCTTTTCACTGGCGCGACTGGGTTCTTGGGGCGAAACTTGATGTCCCATCTTGCCCAGTCTCCTCAGGTGGCTGAGATACACTGTCTTGTCCGCGACGCGTCAATCACCGAGAACAGCGACAAAGTCACTCTCTGGCGCGGAGATCTCAGCCAACCCAACCTCGGCCTATCCGACACTGAATTCACGCGTCTCAGCAACAGTGTCGACGCGATCATCCACTGCGGTGCCAATCGTTCTTTCTGGGATGATTACCGTTCCCTCCGCGCCGTCAACGTTACCAGCGTCGCGGAACTTATTCGCCTCGCGCTCCCCCGCCGTCTGCCAGTTCACGTGTTGTCTAGTGGAGCTGTCAAACGGTATGGAGATGGACATCCACCTGTCGATGGCAGCGATGGATACGTCGCGTCAAAGTGGGCTGCTGAAGGGTTGTTGCGTAACGCTGCGGAGCGAGCTGGATTGCCTGTGTTTATTCACCGCCCAGCACCGATCTCCGGGGATCCAGAAACTGCTGATGAGGATACCATCACGTCAGATGAGCTTCTTCGTCTCGCAAAAGCCATATCTCTGCGCCCCGATCCAACAGGTCTCAATGGCACGGGTCATTTCGCGCCAATTGATCAAATCTCAGACCGCATCGTCGACGCGCTTCTGAAGTCTTCTGCTCAATCACAAGGCGGAGTCGATGTCATTGAACACGCGGGTACCAAAACATTAAGCATGGGTGAATTTGCGAACCTTTGCGAGCAATTGCCAGAGTTGAAGGAGCTTCCCACTGCAAAAGTTCTCCAATGGTTTGGTCAGGCAAAGAAGCAGGGATTAAAGCAATTTTTAACCGCGCTGGAGGTGGAGTTTAGCGATGACAAGGGTGATACTGCTGTGATGAGCAGATGAAGGATGTTTTGTCGTTAGGAGCAATATGACCGCCGGGATACAAGGATGGATAGAGGTACCTGGAGTGTGTTTGTGGATATTTCTTGCATGTGATTTTTCTCTCTTTTTTCTTTTTACTAAATAGAATACTGATATTTCTCATCATGTGAGCAATTTTGTCTTTCCGCGTATCCCGGTGCAATGTTACTGTCATCACCAACGTGGTAGTCAACTCCACCAACTACCTACCCTGCATCTCAATGCCTCTTCGACCGTTCATCCTCCAGAAACGCTCAATTGATCAAGCCATAGTGATAATTACATGCTCATATTCACTCTATTGCACGATTAATCACCTGCCGGCAATAAATCGCTTCATCTCGGAATGTCTCACCTCACTTAAACTTTCCCCATAATTCGACTCCCCCGATAAACTTCTGTCATCTCGACTGTCGGGCCGTTGATGTGGAGTAGCAAACTCCAACTGTTGTACCGTTCAAGACAAGATCTACACGCAAAACTTGGGCTTCGTTTTCCATTCGATGACGATTATTTGTCGGAGCGACAGTACTTCGCCGAGTCGGCCCATCTCCCATGTCTTTCCCCACAACCACCAGATTAACCTATTGCTCTGACATCACCTCTTCTCCAGATCGGCGTGTTTCTTGCCTGGAGATGGATGCGGGGAAGAAAAACGCCAACCGTTGGATCGGTGCCGATGTCGTTGGGACGGTATGGGCTGATGAGGGTGTATAGGTATATAAGCGTCATATAATCCTCAAAAGCTTGACTCGCACAGCAAGATACAGTTTGCATCTTGATCATCATGAGAGGTCTTTTGTTCTCGACCGTCGCTGGCCTCGTCCAGCTCAGCATCGCTCAGTCTTCCACTGCTGTTTCTGTACCTACAGGAACACCCATCCCTGGCGATTACAATGGCACATACCGTCCTCAGATTCACTTTTCTCCTCCCCAGCATTTCATGAATGACCCCAATGGCATGTTCCGCGATGCTGATGGTCTCTGGCATTTATACTATCAGTATAATCCCACTGATGTAGTCGCGGGTAACCAGCATTGGGGCCATGCAACTTCAAAGGACTTGTACCACTGGGTAAATCAGCCCATTGCGCTTTTCCCACCGGAGAAAGACACTTATGTATTCTCTGGGAGTGCTGTTGTTGATGTCAACAACACATCTGGATTCTTCCCTGACCAGGATAATGGTGTCGTTGCGATTTACGTAAGTTGTCAACAGTAGTCGCAATATCACCACTGACGATACACAGACTCTGTCGTCGCCTACCGTTCAAGACCAGGCAATCGCCTATTCGCGAGATGGAGGTTACACCTTCACTCCATATGCCAACAACCCCGTCATCAACAGCACATCTACTCAGTTCCGCGATCCCAAAGTCATTCGATACGATGACTCATGGATCATGGTCGTTGCCTACCCCCAAGACTTCAAGATCGGCATCTTTGAGTCCGACAACCTCAAGGACTGGACGCCTACCAGCAACTTCTCCCACCACGGCCTTCTCGGTCTGCAGTACGAGTGCCCCAACATGATCCCCATGCCTTACGTGGATGAGGACGGCAAGAAGCAAGATGATATGTGGCTCATGTCCATTAGCATCAACCCCGGTGCTCCATTGGGAGGTTCCATCACTGAGTACTTCCCTGGTACTTTCAACGGTACTCACTTTGAGGCTGTTGATGCTGCTGCACGGATTGCGGACTTTGGTAAGGACAACTATGCTGGACAGTGGTTCTATGGTCTTTCAGAGGACGAGTATCCTGTTTCTATTGCTTGGGCTTCCAACTGGTAGTATACCAGCGTTGTACCTACAGGTGATGAGGGCTGGAGAAGTGCCATGAGTCTTCCTCGTGAGAACTACCTTACCAAGGCCAAGCGCGTTGGTTGGAAGCTTGTTTCCAAGCCTTACAATCTCAGCCCTGTTCTGGGTCGTGAGCTTGCCTCCAACAGTAGCTTTGGCAACGGAACACTCATTGTTGACTACTCTGATGTTGAGTCTAACGCAATTTACTGGGAAGTCAACGTCACCGGAATTCCCGACGGCGGAATACCCTCCACCTCATCCATGAACTGGACGTTTTCAAGCCCCATCACCAACGAAGCCATCAAGAGCGGCTACTACCTCGGCGGTGATCCCGTGTTCTTCCTCGATCGCGGTGGCGTAAGCGGCTTTGATAACATCTTCTACACTGATAAGACCTCCCTTGGCAGCCTTGCTACCGACAACGGCACCTGGAGTCTTAGCGGTGTTGTTGACAGGTCTATCTACGAGGCTTTCCTAAATAATGGTATCGATAGTGTCACGAACACTTTCTTCTCTACAGAGCCTTTGACGCTCATGATTTTCAGCGCGACCGACTTACCGGAGGATGTTAAGGTTAGCGTCAAGGTTCACGCTTTGGAGAGTGCATGGAAGGAGATGGAAAATGATGATGGATTTGTGGCGGGAAACAGAACATCAAGTTCATCGTAGTCACTAGTGTATAGAATTTAAAGTATACATGTGGACATATGACATTGGTGCTTTGACAACTAATTCTGCGATGCTGATACTCTCCAGCTACATTAGATTCAATTTCTAACTCTAAACCTTTCCTCATTTCCTGTCCAACGTACTAAAAAGCTTGTGTTGTTTGATCGGCGAGATAGAGATCAAGGCTAGGACTGCCCAAGCCAGCATCATCAACCAAACATGTCCAAAAGCTTGCATGAGTGACTCCATTACTCCTCTGTACCAACCGTCCGGCAAATGGTGAATCTCGGTCAGGTCATCCTTTATACGTCGAATCTCATCCGCCGCATTAGGCTGATGGCCGAACCGTGCCCACAAGCTCATATCTAGGCTTGATTGGTATAAGACAGAGGCAAGTGTTACTCCAATGGTACCACCCAGGCTTCGTGCAAGGTCTATAAGTTTGTTAGTAGCGTTCTTCTCAAGGACTACTGGAAGTCTTACACGTGGTGGATGTGACAACGGCCTGTTGTGCGTGACCTACTGCCGCTACGCAAGCGACCTGTGTGATGCTAAAGACAGCATTGTAACCGAGACCAACAACAAAGAAGGCTAGGCAAGTCATCCAAGCTGGAGTAGTATCATTCTGGATTGCAAATATACCGCTGCCTATGATCAGAGCAAGAATACTGCTTACCACCAGTCCGACATACTTGCCCGTCTTCTTCATGAGGTAGCCGGGCAAGAGTCCTCCGAGACATGTGCCAACTGACGCCGGTAATATCTTCAAACCCGATGTAGTGGCGGAATCTCCACGGGCTTGAAGATAGAGAGGCACATAAAAGATGCTGGTCAGAGCAATGGCTGAGCAAAAGACGCTAGCTAAGCAAGAAGCAAGCACTGTCGGGTTGAGAAGAAGCCGGACAGGGATGATCGGCTGGGAAGCTCTAAGCTCCCAGATGACGAATGTTGAGAATAATAAGATCGAGAGTGAGATGGCTGCTATAGGCAAGGGATGTAGCCAAGGAACTATGTTTCCTCCAGAGCTCAAACCTAAAACGAGGGATGCCAGGAAAGAGGAAACCAAAAAGACGCCTCCAAAGTCAATACGCTTAACGTATGATTTGTCAGACTGTTTGGGTGGAACTTTGATCAAGCTGTATACGATGATAGCTGAGATGAGAGAAGGAAGTACTTGAATGAGGAAAGCCATTCTCCATCCCCAGCTGGTATAGTCATTTAAGAAGCCACCAAATACAGCACCGACCATAGCACCGGAAGCATACCAGATATTGGCAATACCTCCCACCAATGCCCGCTTCCGAAGAGGGACAAGGTCTGAGCCTAAGAAGGTTGGTATACTCATAAGACCCCCACCGCCGATGCCAGAAATGACTCTTCCAAGTATCATTATCTTCTGGCTAGTAGCAAGGCCGCATATGAGATTTCCCACTGCAAAGGCAACATTACTAAATGCCAAACCAGGTCCACGACCAAAAATGTCAGTGAGACGGCCTGAGATTGGCTGACTGGCAGCATTGGCTATCAGATATGCAGTGGCAAGCCAGGACAGAAGACTCAGAGAGTTGAACTCGCTGGAGATCTGAGCAGACAGGGTAGCGACAACGGTCGTATCGGCTGCTCCGAGAAAAACGCCAAGCCAGGCTGTGCTCATGATCATAGCGAGTCTTGCGAAGGATAGCTCTTTGCAAATGATGGCAAATTCTCCATCCTGGTCAGAAGTCTCAGCTGTATCACGAGACGAACATCCATAGGTTTGGTTCTCATGATCCGACCTGAGAAGCGGTGTGCGTTCAGACATGGTGTTTGAGGGATAAGGAGAGGGCAAATTGTGAGACGATAATATAAGAATAGACAATGAAAAAGATATAGGAAAGATAGTTATCGTAAGACTCTTCTTCTTCTTGTTATCAAGGACAAAGAATGAAAAGTGAAGGATTTATCGCAGTCTATGGTAGGCCCATACCAGGAAGAGAATCAACGGGGAGCAAACCGCGCTGCTGCATCAGCAAGGATTGTCTCTGGCACCACCAACTAAAAACTAATGCGGATGGAACTTTAGCAAAGTCACAAGAAGAGATAAAGAAAGGAAAAACTTTAAGCTGCAGAAAGAAAAGCTGACCTGACCAAGGTACAAGCCCAATTCACCCTTGTGTTGGTGCGCGTAAGTCAACCGAGTGTAGTTCCATGATCGGCATTACTAAGAATCACAAGTTGATAGCATGCATACCTACTTCTCCCCCCCTCGCGGCCATCGCATTCCGGCATCCTGGTGCAGATACATAGCAATACTGATCATCCCGCGTGTATTAGCCTCGCCGACTTCCGGTCGCTTACTCTGCGTCACTAACCCAAGCCTCAGCTATGACATGTCTCAGCACCCCTACCTGAAGATCTGCACTCGGTAAAAGTTGAGCCGTGTGCCTTCAACTGAGACATTGGAGTCGCCGGTCTTACGTATGCTACATCCCAGGAGGCGAAGGGAACGCAAATGAGGTCAAGCCTCAATTGGTATTGTTGAGCATGTGAAGGTATGCGAGAAGCGACTGGTAGGTACACTTTTAGATGCATCAGTCGAAAACCGTCGAGGAGGGGCTCGACCTTGGGAGACAACATTCACAGCTTTCGAAACAAATCGTCAAGATGTGGCTCAAGTCTGTTATCTTGCTCAACTTTGCTTTATTCCTGCACCAAGCTGCCTGTGCTCCGACTCCCGAACTTTCATCTCTCACAACAGATTATGAAGTTATTGTCGTAGGTGGCGGACCTTCGGGGCTCGGTGCTCTCAGCTCTCTTGGACGCATTCGCCGCAAGGCTTTAATGATCGACTCTGCCCAGTATCGCAATGCGCCAACGCGACTCATGCACGATGTTGCTGGTTTTGATGGTTGTTGGCCTCCTATAACAGTACTACTGAGCTATCTTCTGACTGAATGCAGGTGTAACGCCAGCATATTATCGATGGTCTGCCATGCAGCAGATTGCTCATTACCCAACAGTCAGTGCAGTGAACGGAACAGTCACCAGAATTCAGCCTGAAGCGAACTACACATTCTTCGATGTATCGTGTGCATTGCTAGATGGTACAACTTTTACATATACCGCCAGGAAAGTCATCTTGGCGACTGGTCTGCGAGACCTTCTTCCGGAAACACCTGGGCTACAAGAGAACTTCGGGAAGGGTATATACTGGTGTCCTTACTGCGATGGTATCGAACATGCCGATCAGTCGATGGGTATTCTTGGTCCCCTTGACATGGTTATCGAGGCTGCTGCCGAGGCTATCACTCTGAACTCCGACATTGTGATTTTCGCCAATGGTACCGACACGCCCGAATACCGTTCCAAGGCTGACAAACAATTTGCCGAGAACTCGTCTGAATATCTTCGAAGAAGGAACATCAAAGTCGACAATCGTACCATAACTCGTATCACTAGATTACAAGATGGTGGAGCACATGAGAGGGATCCGAGCCTGCCCATGGTCCCTGAACATGATCTCTTCAGAGTCGAATTCAACGACTTTGGGCGAATGGAACGTCAGGTACTCTTTACAGTCTTCGGTAGCGAGCAAAGGTCTCCGCTTGGAGAAATGCTTGGAGTCACCATGGCTAATGGCATGATGGAAGTGGATCGCATAAGCATGCGCACAAATGTGCCTGGCATCTATGCTGTTGGCGATGCGAGTACTGACAAAAGCACAAACGTCTTACATTCACTTTACACCGGGAAAATTGCAGTTGTAGATATTAACAGTAAGTCAACTGTCTCCAATGCGGTAGCCCTCGAGTCAATTGGTAGCTGACGATGCCTGAACAGTGGAATTGGAAAGGGAGATAAGCAGGTCATTGAACTCCGAGACTCTGATTGATCTGGGAAGGAAAGCTGGCCACGATGAACGGAGGAAGCTTTGGAGACAGATTAGCGGGCAAGCTGGAGACATCTTTGACTTGTAGATGTTTGGACCAATGACTGCAATTATGTACCATAGATTGAGATTATTGGATCAACTCGTCTCATTTTCTGCATAATCTATCTTCCGGACTTACGTGTGAGCAAATCTGGGGATTTTACTGGAGTGAAGCATCTTGTCTAAACAGAATAACCCTCAATGTCGACAATTCTCAGTAGTGTTAATGATCAACGTCGAACACGCACCCTACATGACCATGCATCCAGCGCCCTTGGGCTTCATCTCCCTCCGAACAGACACAACCTCCACGACTTCCATATCATTCGAGGGTCTCCATGTGCACTCTAAAGACATCGCCCTCTCTATGCGTCGCAGCCCTTCGAGCAATTGCTCACGAGGAAGTGCAAACGTGATTCGGAACCATCCTCTATCTGTAGCATGAAAGGGCACACCGCTAGCAACAGAAACCTTCTTAGATGCAAAGTTCTCCATAAGCTGTGCATCAGAAACCTCTGTTGCTGTCTCTCCACCGAGACGAGTCCATATAAAGACTCCTGCTACTGGGCGATAGAAGGCAAAGTGGTGGAAGGATAGGAAATCTCCAACGAGCTGTGCTGCATTGCGGAGAAGCATTCTGTTGCGAACGAGAATGTGCTCTAGGACTAAAAGATCTGAGAAAAGACTGGAGGCAATCACAGAGGTGGCATTGGATACTCGGTACCTGTTCAGAATGGCCATCGCATTGCGAAGCTCGGGGTTTTTCTGTGTCACAAGGAAGCCCTGTGAGAGGTTAGCCAAGATGCTGTGAGCTTGGGTAGATGTTCGTACAAGTCGGAGACCACTACTACCGAGGTCTTTGCTCAATGCGTAGACAACATGTACGCGGGCAGGGTTTACTTTAAGTCGCTCCATATCCAAAGATAAGACGGAGGTAAACTTTGTCTCTGGGGACTCAAAAACAATTGGCCCTTTTTCAGAAAGCTGCTTTGGGGTCTTTGTTTGTTGTGGTTCCCACGCTGACATGCCATAGATCTCGTCCGCGATGTACTGGATGTCTTGCTCTTCGCAGAACTGAAGGATTGCTTCCAGCCAACTGGTAGGATAGATGTGCCCAGAAGGGTTCATGGGGTTGCAAACGATGATACCGCGTATGCGACATGGCGCAGCTTCCATAGCCTTGAGATAAAGCTTGATGAGCTGCTCCGGGGATGAGATCCCAACTGGTATCGTGACTGGTATCAACCGATCGTCATTTCGCAAATTACTTGCTATCCCAAAGCCCTCCCAGCACGGCGCGTTAATCAGCATGCCCTCATCAAGCTCGCTGAGTGAAAAGTCAAGACAGTCGAGGATGGACCCCGCGCCAGCACCACAGACGATATGGCTGGGCAGGACAGGACTTCGTGGATTGAAGAATCTGTTGAAGAAAGAGGCTGCATTCTCGAGAAGATCCGGCGGCCCACCGAGATTCTTCGAGTAAGAGAGATGTGAGGCTTCAAGGTTGTCCGATATGGCTTTCTTCATGAGAGGAATAAGATCTGGACGGCACAGCCAGTTCTCTGCTGAGTTCATGGCAAGCACATCCTTCGGCCATACTGGAACAGAGGGAATTTCATTGGCTAACCAATTCAAGCTTTTCTGAGCGCGATGGGAAAGCATTGTGTTTATGATATGGGGATGTCGGAGTGTGCTCAGTGTAGATGTTTTGGCATCCGCTGTATTTGGCAGTACAAATACTGACGACGTCAACCTTTTGGTTGAGAGATGAGAAAACAGAATAGAATGATAACCGAACCTGGCTGGCCATCCATTGTACACAGGAGTTACAACATACGTATCAGTACAAGATCGATAGCTCTGTGGCCAGACAGACCGTCCGTGAGTGTTTGGGTAAAGGCCGATCCTCCCTCGTCCTGTCTCTACAGCCCCTGAATCCTAGCTCAGTGTGATAAGAAGATCATCGCCGGGGTTCATTTCTCGTATCCCTGGATATGATATTGGAATGGTGCATTGTCGCGTTTCGGCCTTCGAAGAGCAGGGAATATCCGTCAGCACTAAAGGCGGCATCAAAGCAACCGGCGCTATACTCAGTAGTTTCGCATTAGTTAGTAGCCACTAGTACAGTGTAAGAACTTAATTGAAACATTGTCTTTCCGTGTCTCAACTCAGCCAGCCCTTTGAGCAAAGCCATAGTGATCATTTACACATCAGGCACTGGGTCCGTTCCCGTGTAGATCTGTTGAGGTGAGGGATATCACCGAATGCTACACAAACTTTCCAATTATTGGTCAAAGGTCTGAGACAAAGGTGTCTCACTCCGGACCATCGGCCTCAGTAATACCACTGCGGGCGGCCATACCCTTGTCATCCTAGTGAGACGGACACTATCGGCGTCGCCCGCCTCCCCGCAAGGCGGCAATTGTCTCAGCTACTGGTTATCGGTAATCCGAGTCGGGTGTCGGTGTCTTGTACTCCCCATTGGGCCAATCAGTTCTTGACAAGTTCGGCATGCAAGGTGCGTGTATGCAGGTCTATCCAAGGAACGGTCTCAGCACCTCCTCTTTGCTTTCGCATACCATTCGGGGTCTGACCGCAACTGCACGTCGGAAGGGAAGGAACTGAGAGACCGACATGAACACACAGTAAGCGCCGATGATCATCAGGATTTCAGCTCAAATGAACGCGAATCAACTACTCAAGAAGTCTTAGTCTTGACGGAGAGTGAAATGATAACCTGCATCACCGTCAGTGGCTTGGTATGCCATGAGAAACGCGGGCTCAGATCCATGCGCGTATGGAGGCGGTAAGACTTGGCTATGTGAGCAAGTCACTCTTTTCTTTTTTCTGCCCTTACGTCTCGTAGAGCTGCGTCACTAGAGTTGGGATTGATGGGGGTTATGCATGAGGAACAAAAACGAACGATTATTGTTGCGTCCTTAACCGATATCCTTTTGATAGTTAAACAAACACAAGCCATCTATCTTTGAACCTGGCTTGCCGCAGTCAATCATGAATGACCAGACAAAATCTCTTGTTTCTACCACCGATCGATGTGCGGAAACTCTTTCGGAAACTATGGCAGCCCATCACCAAAGTTTTGGAGAGTGGCAGATTCAGAAGGACATCATTTACCTGGACAATGGTGCCTTCGGGTCCTGTCCAAAGTCGGTCGTCGAGAAGCAGAAAAATATCCGGCAACGCATTGAAGAAAACCCCCATGAGTTCTTCGAAAGATCATATGTCTCCGGCTTGGAGGCCAGCAGACGCTCCCTGGCCGACTTTCTACACGTCGAGTATCGAGACATCTTTCTACTTCCTGGTGCAACCCACGCCATGAACGTTGTCATTCAGAGTCTGCGATTCAATCCAGACGATGAAATATTGACTACGAACGTCGCCTATAGCTCTGTGCGTATGGTGCTTGACCATGTTGCCAAGAGAGATGGCGCTCATATCGTTGTCGTCGATGTGCCCCTACTAGTCACATGCCCCGGAGACGTGATGCAGCGCATCCTCGCGGGCGTCACGCATCGCACGCGCTTTGCAGTCATCGACCACATCCCAAGCCGGACTGGACTCGTGCTTCCCGCGAAACAAATCGTCAGGGAGCTTGAGTCCCGCGGTATTGACACCTTGGTCGACGGAGCACATGCGCCTGGCATGATTCACTTGGACCTCGATGATATCAACGCCGCATACTACGTCGCCAACTGTCACAAATGGATGTGCGCACCGCGAGGAATTGGCTTCCTCCACGTTCGGCGAGATCGCGCTCAGAACATCAAGCCGTTGGTGATTGCCAGGTCCCCCTATGTCGTCGGCAAGTCTAGACACTCTGTGCTTGAGCACAGCTTTGGATGGATGGGGACCTATTGCCCTTCGGCAATGCTCTCCCTTCCCTCCGCCATCGATCATCTCAACACGGTGATGCCAGGCGGCTACAGCGACTTGACGAGTCGTAACCATGACCTTGCAGTGTTGGCCCGCAGGATTGTCTGCAAGGCTATCGGCATAGATATTCCGTGCCCGGACAGTATGATCGCTGCCATGGCGACTATACCGCTGCCAGACTCTCCAGGGCCTGAGCAGGAGGGCATGCTTCCCATTCAACAAGCTCTGTGGAAGGAACATGGAATTGTAATTCCGGTTTACTCCTGACCTTCATACCCTAAGCGAGTTGTGCGTTTATCGGTGCAGGCTTATAATACGTTGGATCAATACCTTAAGCTAGCCGACTGTTTACGTATCGTGCTGCGCAAAGAACGAAAGTCATACTCGCTTGACTCTGTTGGTTCAATTGAGTTTCCAGCCCCTCCATTTACAAGGAGACAAAGTGACGACTCTGCGTATTCTTCATCCTCAGAGGTTTTCCTAGCATGCGGATGCTCCAGCCCTGGAATCAAGAGCTTGAGTGCGAGACATGATGTGCCTGGACCTCCGTACCAAGACATTGAGAAACCGTCCCTGGCCATGCTCAGAAACCTCGCTGAATCCAGATTACTGAGGATCTTCCATGGCACGTTCTCCTTCGATCCCGTTTCCTTGTTTCCGACCGCTGGAACTTGCGAGGCGGCACTCACATTGACCAGTGAGTTCCAGAAACATGCGAACATGGAGACTTCAAAAATGGCCTACATGCTGTCTTGCATTCCACGGCGGAGAATTCCACAGATAATGGCTTCTTCTGTATTGCAGTTGCTGGAGACTGAAGACGTGATTGAGAATTGGCCTCTGCGAATGACCACTTTCAAGAATCAGTCTCAGACACTCAGTCGAGCAATTATTTCTGAGATGAACGCTCCTAGAGCGCCTGCCAAGTTCACAGTCAATCCCAACGAGTTTGTCGGCCGAGTTGTGCCGTATGAGACGGAAACCCATGAGGAGAACCTCAGTCTGACGTTCTGGGGCCGTGCTCTGTCAGACTTCGCGACCAAGGCAAGATGGTCTCCAGGTCGAATTACATCGTTCTTGCAAATCCATGCGTTTTTGAGGGATCCAGTTTGTGGACTACGCAACAAATTTGAATCCCGCAGAGATAACTTCCTGAAACTGCTCACCAACCTTACGAAGGGTCTAGAAGAGTCCAGTCGCACTGTACGAGAAGATGTCGCAGCCCAGTTGGCAGCCGAGTCCTGTTTCCTTTCTCAACCTCTCGTCAGTAATGCAAGCTGTGTTCATTTTTCGGCGGATCAGCAACTTGTATACTCATACGTTGACATTTGCGACATGGCGCGGTCCGAGTTCTCTTGCCCAGAAATTGTGATTGGCATGATTGACGATATTATCAGTTGCAGCTCCAGGGACAAGATCCATATTGCCCCGATTGCCGTGACAAATATTCATCCCATTTGTTCGAGCCATGATTCTCGGCAAGTCATCATAGATGGTAACAACCGGATTACTACCCTGACCTTCCTCAAGTTCGTCTCCATCTACGGACTCGCAAAGCTTGAGGAAACCGAAGATAATCTTAGAGAATACTGCCAGGACAGCGGATTTGGACCAGTTTATTTTGTCGACTTCTGCGCTGTGCTACAGATGCTCCGGGAGAATGCGGTGCATATACTGAGCCAGCTTCAAGCTGGTGTTGCTTTGGGGCACTTCAAGCATATTACGCAGGTGCCGTGCCTGATTACGGAGGAGGCATCTTTCATTACAAAGGTGCTGGTCAATGGAGAAGAAATTGCACAGCCGGTTCATCAATATGTTTTTGCGACGGATGATTTGCTTGTAGCATTGCCGGCAAAGATGCAGTGTCATGGGCGGGCGAAGGGGTTCAAGGCCCTACCAGTTAGGTAGAAGAGATGTATTATAGGAATATTTCAGGCTTCAGTTTATCATAAAGTTCTAAAGGCTCAACCGTGTCTCTATGACGTTTGCTTTGCGTAGTTGCCACTTAGTCTTTCATGGCCCAGTCAGCAGCAGCGATAGCGTGAAGCTTTGCAGTGTCAAATATCGGTAGCTCACTTCCCGCCTCATCAACCAATAGACCAATCTCGGTACATCCCATGATCAAACACTCAGCACCTTCAGCCTTGAGTCTACGGATGACAGAGTGATAGTCCTCGCGAGAGTTCTCTTGAATGATGCCATTGCAGAGTTCCTGGTAAATGACGTTGTGCACCGTATCTCTGTCGCTATCATTCGGGACAATGACCTTGAGCCCGAAGTTCTCGATCAGGCGCTGTTTGTAGAAGTCTTTCTCCATGGTGAAACGCGTTCCGAGGAGGCCGACAGACTTGTAGCCTGCTTTGATGATGGCCTCGGCAGTTGGATCGACGATGTGGATGAGAGGTAGTTGCGAGGCGGGTTCGATACCGTGAGAAACGACGTGCATGGTGTTGGTGCAGAGAACTAGAGCATCTGCACCGGCGAGCTTGAGTTTGGCCGCTGCATCGTTGAGCATTTCGCCAGCTTCGTCCCATTTGCCCGCGTGTTGAAGGGCCTCGATGTTGGCAAAGTCGAAGGAAAACACGATGCACTGGGCAGAGTGCAGGCCGCCTTGGATTTCGCGAACGCGACGATTGATCTCTTGGTAGTAAGTTGTAGTCGACTCCCAGCTCATGCCGCCGATTAAACCGAGCGTCTTCATCGTGCTTGTTGTTGTTGTTTGGGCTTCTGGACTTGACACGTGTCTCCTGTGCGAGGTTGATCAAGCTGTGAATGCGGTGTAAGAGGAGGGTTTTGGTGCAGCCACTCAAAGCAGATTTGTTATCGCGGTGGCTGACTCATGGTTGGTACGTACTCGAGGCTTCGGTGACTTGCAAAAATGGAATGAATCAATTCCGCCACTGCGACCTACCTAATGGATTGAATTGAAACATGGCACTTTTCCAGGTATGAAGCATCCCTTGAGGGCAATAGTTGAAACCCACTGAAAAAGACATGGCAGCTGAGACAGGCACCAGCCACTGTATGTACGACGGTAGCTATGTTTCCTCCCTATTGACTTGTTAGTGGCATTCGTTCCACGGACAGGTATGCAGGCGCATGACAGGAATTGCGAGCTGCAAGAATAGAGATGGTGCAGCGCCGAATTTGTTGTCTTGGATATATGTCATAACTCTTGTATCATCACTTTCGTTTCACGAGCAGCAAAGTGACTTTGAAGCTCATGGTGATCTCTTTTGGCAGCTCAGGCTGGAGACATGCAGTAACTTCAGATAGAGCGGCACTCTTGGATCTATGATTAATTAAAATTGGTGGTACAATTTCGCGCAAAATACTCAAACTGTCTACTGAGGTGCGAATGAGTGAATTGAGTTGAACTATCGAATACGGCTGCGCAGACGGAAATGACTGACTGGAGCTAAACTAACAAGAACTCCTACTAACTTCGAATCTCCAACAGGTCAACGCGAAAGCAATGTGATTCCTATTCACCTCAACTTCCGAAAAAAAAAACAGGGACTCTAAGCGCTGACGATCTCACCCATGACAGCCAGAACATTGGCGGATGCGCGAGAGTTCTCAGCGTTGATGGTGAGGACACCCGAGCTAGAGTCCCAAGTGTTGCCGTGGGACCCATTCTCCTCAGAAGAGGAACCAGAAGCCCCAATACGGAATCCGAAAACACTGATGCCACCGCCACCTTGGACTGTCTTCTTGTAGTCCTGGTCAAATGCAGTCTTGGCGTCACCGCTGAAGCTGATCTCCATGCTGACACCCTGTGCGATGAGCATCTGCGTGGGACGGACCTTTTGGAACATGGCAGGCGGCTTAGCCCCCAGCTTAGCCATGAGGCTCTTGACATCGACGTTCCTGTACGGAGTTAGATAAGGGTGAACGAGTGGTGTAGGACTTACCAAGAACCGGGCTCAAACGGGACGGTCTTGTAGTGCTGGATCTTGAGAGCAACCTTGACGTCCTTTGCGTTGGAGCTCATGTTGAAGTTGGAGTGCTCAACACGTCCACCTCCACTGGCATAGAAGTCAAAGACGGGGAAGCGGCTGAAGGAAGCATTGCCTTGAGCCTCAGTGAAACCGATGTCCTTGAAGGAAGACTGCTGGCCGGTAGAAAGGCTGATACCGAACTCATCCGGCTTCTTGTTTGAGAAGCCGACCCATCCATCGAGCATGGCAGCGTAGCCTGAGATAGAATACTGAGGCACGTATTGGGTTTCGAGAGGGTCAGGAAGGATGGGTCTTCCAGCAGCATCGTAAGTAACTGACTGAATACTAGCCTTCATGTTGTATCTGATAGTTGTTGGTCAGTCAGATTAGAGGTACCAGGAGTTAAGTAGGGTGGACACGTACCCTTTCAGCTCAGTGAGAGTGTTGGATCCGTTGGCGGCACTCTTCATAGCTTCAGCAAGAAGAGCAGAGCCAGCGCCACCGATAGCATTGGTCTTCATTTGAACTTCATTCGTGGCAGCCTCCCTGTGGTATGGATATTAGTGAGAAGTCCTCATTGCTCTCGGTGTTTTAAGGTTACGTACCAGTTTTGGAAGGCGACCAAGTAGGCGTTGGCGTTGAGCGGGGCCCACTGGGCGAATGACTTGGGCTTGTCAGGGTTGTCATCGTCCTTGAAGTCCTGCATAGCCTGCTTCTTGGCATCATCCAGCTCGGAGCGAAGGATAGCCAATCTCTCCTTAGCCTTGTTGAGTCTGTCCCAGGCATCGGGAGAGTTGTCACCACCAGCGCCCTGCAGTGATCACCATCAGCAAATACCTAGCAAGTTGGAGTTGAGAGGAAGTCTTACCGGTGTGAGGGTCTGCAGGGTCATGTTGAGCGCCTCAGAGTAGCGTGAGACTTTGCTGGCGACGAAGTTGGGGTTGGTGGGATCCAACAGGAAGTCTGCATACTGGTAGATCCCCCAGTTAGTGCAGACAGCGGGAATGTCCTTGCCGCCAGAGATGCCAGCAGTGTTGGCGGCGGCGATGTAAACTCTGGTGTTGTCACCGACCGGCCCGCTGACCATGATGTTCTTGACGGTCGAGGCGTAGGCCTTCCAAAAGAGCTGGTTCTCCTCAGACATGGTGAGGGTAGAGACTTGTGATTGGGATAAGAAAGGGAAAGGATATTGTGTTTGTGTTTTCAGTTGGGTGTTCTTGTAGTGTTTCGTGAACTGTTGAGTGAGAGTCAGAACTAGAGCAAACCATCGACCTTTATATAAGAGAAGACTCTTCGTGAACGTAGGCTATGGTGGGTCTGCACGCAGTCCCAAGCTTGGCGAATGCTGTCAGCCGGCTTGAAAACAGTCAGGATGATACGCTATGTGATCTACATGTTCAGTTTGCTATACCGCAACCTTCGCCAAGAAACAATTGTTGCAACTACAGACGTATGAAGGATGCTAGCGTACTGTCATCTGCCGTAGTGTGTCACAAGATAGACGGCAAAACTGAGAATGGTCTACGTTGACTCTAAGTGATTAGGTCACAACGGTAGAGAATCTATCGACTAGACATTCCATGGCTAGCTGAGTCGTCCAAATAGGAATCATTATCAAGGTTCTAATCGCTTGGCTTCTCGGAAGTGCTTCTTTCCGAGAGTTCGCTAATTGACAGCCTGGCTCAGTTCGGATTATCAATCAGCTATTGGAGACTTACGAATAGTCGAAGGTGAATATGAAGCTTCTACTATGGTTTCTTGATGGATCAAGCAGTAAGTCTGCGCGTCGACCTGGATGCTTTCTGGCGATGTTGAGCTGACTTGCTGTGATTTGTCGATAAACCTTGGTGCAATGAAGCTCTCCTTTACATTGACGACAAAATACGGTGACGTTAAAGTCCAGTCTGATCTCGTGTTTTGAACACTTTTTAGAGAGATGATAAATGACAGCCACAAGTGGTTACAGCTAGCCACTCTCAACGACAATAGTAAGCGAGCCGCCACTCATCACACACGGCACGTAGCTTATCAGATAGATCACATAGTTCGTGCGATGGGAGGTAACCCAGCGCAGACGTTGCTCATAAGGTATAGTCTTCATTTCAAATTTCCTGTGATTTGAGATATTATTGGGAAACCCAAATAGCATGATCAAGCCTCAACTTACACACAGATGCAGGCCTATAGTCACATCCTCCTTAGTGTTTTTGGGTTGCTTTTAGCAATTTCAAGAGAGAAGGACTTGTTTAAGTTTTCATATTTGCAGTGACTAAATAAATAATGTAGCTTGCTCACCATTTCAACTCGTCGAAAATTTCCTTGGACTTTCACACAAAGCGACGGATTCACGCTCAGCGCTGCAGCCTACGATCGGCATTCTATCGGAACAGACAATATGCGGCTCACGGGAAGTCTGGCCGCTAGCAAGCGGAACCTGACTCTCTTGGCAAACGGCGGATCAAAACTGATATGGAAGGCATATGCTATTGCGTTGCAGGCCCATATGACAACGCAAGACGACCTGGACAATTCTACCAAGGCCATCTTCGTCGCCTCTCCGGGCCTCTTCGATATCCCTGCAGGAGAGTTTGCCCCTCAACAGATCACCAATGACCACATATTCCGTCGAACCGATTGTCTGCAGAATACCCGATCTCCATTCTACACATCTGATGGAGAAAGTTACTTTGATTCCCGTCGCAAGTATGTGTCCCGCCTTTAGCCTGTGATCGTGAGACATCATGCACCTAACATTAAGCTAGGTATCTCCAAGCTATACATGATGATGTAAGTTTATACCCCTCATATGCTCTAGCAAGACACTGACCACAAAGTAGGCCATGACTTCATCTGATGTCACTGGCTCAATCTCAAAGCTCCGCTCCGAAGTTGAGCAGGCACAAGACAGAAGTGCACAGGCATACCTCCGGGACCTCAATCTGTACCAGAAACTCACAGTAGTGGCTGAATCTGAGCTTACCGACTTTCAAGCGTGGGGCGAGAGGTTCGGCATTCATTATGCATGGGCCAAGAGTGAGCAGAAACGGCTCGAATCGGATTACACCCTTGCTGCCACTAAAACATCGAGCAGTGTTGGGTTGGTACTGGCTGCGTTTGATCTGGCACGGGATAACTCAACGCTAAGACTTGGGTAAGCAGCCCTTTCTTCAAGCCGTTTCATTTGATCCGCAATCTTGCGGTTACTAACCGTGCATGACGCTGCTAAAGGAGCAACATGCCATGCTCGAATATGGACATTCCATCTGCAATAGGACGCGCACAGACTCCTTTCGTGATTCCTGCGGACCAGATCTATTATCGGTCGCTCTACTCAATTAACGGTATCGACCGCAGAGTTGACTCCTGGGTTGGTGCGCAAGAGGGCGGACGTGAAGAGGTTGAGTTAGATCTCGATCTTGCCAATGCCAAGTCAGCTTCTTGGGCAAGTCTTGGGTTTCCCAACCTCGATCACGATCCTCTCTACGACACCAAAGTGGTCGACGCTACCAGTCCAGATGTAACTCTCACACTCAAGGCTGGGGGCATGCAAGCATTCGACGTTGACCGGGGTTTTTGGTGAGCTATCAGAACCTGCAAATTGAACTAGCTAACCGTGTTATCCTACAACAGGGATGTTAGCGCCGCTGCTCGGTCACAGCTGGGCTCAGCTGTAGGCAACGAAGGAAGTTCCGGTAAGCTCATGAAGATCACCAGAGTGCTGCTGGGATATAAAGTAGAGATAAGAATTTCATGCGCGGATGGCAAGAAAAGTCAGCTGTCTGACGCTTTGGCCGGCTCAGGTGGAGAGAAGATATTGGGAATGACAACTGACAGGTGTACCGTTCATAACGATGATGGACAGGTCGTCGTTGCTAGTGCCCCTAGTGGCTTTCCGACTGTTTTGGCCGTCCTGGGCCGTGAGATTTGAGTTGGATAGAACCAGCACTGCGCGGACTTACTTTCGATTATCATCAGAATAGGTAAAGGCATCCAAGATATAATGACCGTTCAAACCTCCTCAGATGCGCTTCAAACCAATATCTCGTCATACTGTTCTTCCTGCCTTCTTTTAGTCACCGTGATCTGCTTCGTCTGTTGTCTGTCGCCTTCGTATCACGGAGCTATGACGTGGCAGAGTACGAACGGGGATGATGGAAATCCCTGGTTTATGAGATACCAGACCCAAGAGAACCGCTGATACGACTATGTTTTCTTACTCCGTGCATCCGTGACTAGTGGAAGATGGCGTTCAAGTAAATAGGAAGCGAAACAATAGCGCGGCTTGGCAATCGTCCCGCTCCGTCACAACTAGCGCCAGCATCAACTCATCGCTGTGGCTTACTTCGGCTACCTTAGCGAATGAGCGACCAGTTATTTCTGTATGAACGTAATAGGTTCTTTTCCCGTGACCTGGGCATCTCGTGACTATTTGTTGTGGAGTTACCATAAGGTCACTACTGCGACAAGCCACCTACCCCATCAACAGTCTCCTGGCTACCAGTCATATCCAAGAAGAACGAGCTTTAAGTCTGTATTATCTTTTCCTTTTCATAATGCGATTCTATCTCAAATAGCTGGCAATAGCGTGTTCAGAATCATGATGTACTGCCATGCCACTTGAACCTAGCTCTTGGCTGCAAGTTTAGCCTGGCGATGAAGTTCTCTCGGCGGCTGGCTTCCACTCTTTGAAATGACTTTTGTCCTCGCGCTTCTACTCAAATTCCTTCCGTCATCCTCATCTCTTACATAGTATGCTAAATCAGCCGTGGGATCCCACTCAGTCTGAGATAGCCCATTACCCAGCCAGGCAAATCGATTCCCACTGTACTCAAAAGTGTAGTCCTCAAAGCGAGGTTCACGCATCGCTTCCAAGTAGTGCAGCGTAGATCCAGGCCACGTGATTGAAGACTGACCCCAGTTCGGCTTGATGTTGTGTGAGTGTCGGCAGTTATCAGACCATACCATCTTCTGAGTAACCTGTGCCATATATCTCTTGAATTCGTAGCACGCTGCTGCCTTGAGACTCATGCTATGCATGCCGGGTTCAGTTTGGTACTTGTCGATAAAAGCACAGACAAAGTCCGCCTGAGCTTCTATGGGAGCGATGACGGGGCCGTTGGAGATCGGTGACCATGGACCTGCAAGGGTGAATGAGTTGGGACACTCGGAGATGCCGACTCCCATGTATCCTGTAATAGAAGTACTCCAATCTTCTTGGAGGTTGTGCCCTTTGAAATGGATGGGATACCGAGGGATGAAGGATGTATCGAAGCCAGTGGCTGCAATGATGACATCGCCTTTGTAGTGCTGCCCATCATCACTTATACAGCCTGTCTCTGTAATTTATTTGACTCCAGAGTAAATCGCTTGGACGTTGTCATTCTTGATCGCCTACATGTTCTATCAGACTTGAGCGACTTCGAAATTGGACCCCACTCACATAAAGAAACTGATCACCAGAAGGGAGAATGCGCTTGCATCCGACTGGAAAGTCAGGGACAAGCTTCTTCTGAACTTGTTCATCAATGACCACCTTCTTCATCTCGCTCTCCAAATGCTCGCGAGCTTGCTTCTGAAGGACGGTTCCCTTCATGTACATAGCTAACACGAAGTCAGAAAAACGCCTTTTAAGCCAGTCGGCGCGACTTACTGAAGAAGCTGTTCAGTGTTCGCTCATTTTCCAGCCGTAGCTTCATGACCGAATCTGGATCGCTGACGAATTTATCGATCTCTTCCGGAGAGAACTGGCCCTTCTTTGAATTGAAAGAGGGTAAAGTCCATCGTGGTGTTCGAACAAAGACCTTCACGGACTTGACACGAGGTTGGATCGTGGGTAGAATCTGCACACTTGATGCGCCGGATCCTATCAACAGAATATCTTTGCCGTCAAGTGATACACTTTTATCCCACTTGGCGCTGTGAAGTTTGGGCCCCTTGAACTTCTCGAGTCCTGGCACGGACGGCCAGGCTGGCTTGTTCAAGTATCCGGTCGCATGAATAAGAATATGGCACCAGTCTTCTGTTGTCGTATCGGTCTTCAGGTCTGTAACTTTGACGTTCCACTGGCCTTTTGCTTGGTCCCAAGATGTCTCGACAACTTGGTGCTCGGTCTTGATATGCTTGAGCAGATGATACTTGACAGCAAACACCTCAAAATACTCCCTGATTTCGCCTGAGCTAGCAAGAACCGAGGTGAAATCTGCCTTTGGTTCGAAGGAATATGTGTAATTGTGCGAGGGGACATCGCAAGCGCAGCCCGGGTAAGTATTCTCATACCAAGTCCCTCCGACTTCTGGATTCTTCTCATATATCTTATGACCTGTCAGCACCATCCTTCATTGCATTTGGTATACGCACGGTCAATGAATAGTTCTGAAATGATCTTTTCAGCTTGTAAGCTAAGCAAAGCATCAGCCGCAAAGACGTCTTCGAATGCCCCGGGATTTTCTTGGCAGACGTATTAGAGCTTCTTATAACGAGCGAAGAGAGGCAAATGAGTCATCACCCGGGTGTTGTTTATCAGTGTTGACTCTGGAGCAATTAGTCATTCACTGTGCCATCTAAGGTATGAGCAGAATATGTTTTGCAGGCGAGACTGTTGGGTGAGAGCTTGTGTTCACTGCAGAACTTAGCTGATGTTCCACTTACCCTACGGGTCTTGGCATGCGTCGACGAGCGAAATCCCCGAGCCTGCGAAATTCCCAATCAGGATACATCCTGCGCCACTAAAGCCGCTGTCGCTGTCACGAGGAAACATTGTCCAACGTCTCTAAGCATTGTGCAGCTGACAAACAATTTTACATTGCATATCACACACAATTATAACGCAAAATCGATATTGGAATCGTCCATAGGCTAGTTTTCGTACGATGGATCGTCTATGACAATGCCAACGCGCGTCAATGAAACGAGATTTGGTTGCTTTTTCTGCTGCATCATGCAAAGCTACCTTGACCCAGCAGGTTAAGCAGAACAGGAAACCGTTTCGCCGCTGTCTTCCCCTCCAATACCTGGCTGTCATGGATATGTCACCGATGTTTAACCTTGTTTGCTTTTGTCAATTCAGAAATCAGACGGGAATAGTTCTCACCTTCTAACTCGGGATAATCGTATTTCTTGGCTGGCACAAAATCGTACGTCAGGTTGCTATACCCTGTCGTTCATGACTCGCGTGGAAACGCTTCGGCGGGCCGCGGTATCCGATGACAGCACATGGGACTTGCAGAGATTTTCCATTGGAGGATGTATCCTTGCCCTGGCACCGAAGGAATCTCTTTAGTTCGCGGGGACTAATCGTAGTCTCGGGTATATCCGTTTAATTGACTCAGTGGTTATTAGCCATGATGCGACAAGCAAGATTGGAGACTGTCAAGGTGCATTTTTAGATCTAAGAAAAATAGCTCAACCAACGCAGACTACCATCGAGGATCGCGCGGCTGCGTATACGTCCCCTGAACTGCCTCAACATCGATACGCTGCTCCACTCTAATACCACTCCGAAACTGACGCGGCTGTTCCGGTAAAGAAGGTACGTCCTTTTGCAAAATCTCCTCTTGGCTCTCGGACCGAGAAACCACGTTGGTAATTGAGTAAGGGTCATGCACTTTGCTGTTATTCGCGCGCCCAGACCGAAGTTCATGGCTCTCGAGCCGACTGCCGTTATAGTGCGGCGTCCGAGAGTTGCCAGTCTTGTCAGTAGCGTAGCCTGCCATGACCCAGAAGCGACGCTTCAGGAGAGGTGTGACCATCGGGGCTTGGCCGACGAAGATGCCGACGCAGTCTTCACGCATTGACCACAGAGCTGAGACGCCTTTTTGGTTCAACTGACTCGTGTTAGTGTTTGATACTGTGAGAAATTGAGGTTGGGGTACTTGCGTTGAAGATGAGGACGAAGCGAAGAATGGCAGCGAACATGCAAAAGAAGCCCAAGCTGAAGAGAAGAAAGAGACCATACTTCTTGAGGCGGTTGGTTTGAATGCCGACCAATACCTATACTTTGTTAATAGACGTCGGAGAGGAAATAGTAATCGTCGTACCGGAATCGGTATCAGCATGATGCAGATATCCGTGACCAAATTGAAGACCAAAATCACGACAAAGAAGGTAAGATTCTGGGGAACGCATTGTCCTGTGAGAGGTTAGAGAAGACTCGGACTATTCTCATGGCTCAATACTTACGTCCTGGGTCTGGCCAGACTTGCCAAAGGTGATGAAATGGTCGACACGTCGCGGCGAGCGTAATGATGATGACCACCACTGATAAAATTACCACGACCATCAACGGCTTCACGAATCTCTCCGTCCAAAGACCCCTCACAACGCGGCTGTAGAAGCACAGCATGTTGAACTTGAGCGTCCAGAGAATAACCACATATCCAGTCAACCCAAGCAGAAACATCTGCGAGCCATACGCCCACTTCTTACGATCCTCCTCGCTCATGTTCTTCCTCTCCTCAAAGGTCAAATCGGAGGTATGGCGGCCCTCGGCGCCTTGGACGAACACTTGGCCAACGACGGGTGCAGCAGTCCACATTCCCTACCACGAACCGTTAATGATCGGACACGTCAGTAGCCATGAAACGGAGACTCACAGCGACTGCAATAACGAGATAATCGTCCCAATCGTAGTTCCTAAAACCAACCATTTTCGTGCGACAAAAGATGCGCGCCCCGATCATGGCGGTGCCAATAACGTAGAGGATCCATATCTCTGCGATTTGACCAGCCAACGCAGTCATTGTAACGAACGGAAGAAATAAAACTTTGACAAAAAGAAAATGGCAACTGCAAGCAGCTGAACGGGCTAACAAATAAGCATATCAAGGCATGTAGATGAAGGAATGGCAGGCAACGTGATCCTTTACAATTTCTTTTTACATCTAAAAAAGCAGGAATCGAAACCCCGCGGCATGTTTTCAATTAAGCTTTCTCCCTATAATTCGCCCCCGACGGAAGATAAAACAATTCATAGCCCGTCAATTAACTACAAGCAGTCAGATCTTTTCCCTTCCCTGTATCTTTATGCCTCGGACGTACGACACACAATTGTAGGTTCCTTTCTTCTATTGTTACATCTTGTTTTACGCTCTGGCGAGTCGGTGGATACGCCAAGGTTGCGAATGGAGGGATCCTGGGGTGAGCATCACATGTTTTTAGGCTTTGCTTTTTATGTAAGGGCCCGCTGGGATGTAACTGTTCTGGTGGGATTGAGATCCCCGGAGCTGTGAGCTGCAGATGTCAGGGGCATTTCCAGATTCAGATGTTGGATTTGTTGGCTCTGTAATATCTTATGCTACTGATACTGCTTCAGTCATGTCGGCAGTTGCTTCGGCAAAAACAGCTCATGGCATGACTGTAACACTCACGACCGGACTTTGAGAAGTAATAGCTGCATGGCAGTATGATAGATCAGATATTTCGTTCCGAATATTGCCCAGATACAGTCATTGCCGGACATGGCCCGGCTGAAGCTGATGCCGTCGACAATGCAGGTGTTTAGCCCCCGTTGAGAGACCAACGCCCCTGCGCATGAAACGACAAACCAACACGCACCGGACCAGCAGTTCTCATTCCCCGTGAGCTCAATATAGAACCAACGCTGTTTCAATCCTCTTAACAAGAAAGGTGACTGCATCGCCGATACTATTTATTCGTCGGCCCGTTCAGACTCAAATCTCCCAATGCAATTCATCCTTCTTTTCTTATTTTCGGCATAGCATCTCCGAAAATGTCCGCCCCCATCCGAGTCGCTGTCACACAGGCTGAACCTGTCTACCTTGACCTGGCTGCATCTGTGAAAAAAGCATGTGGTCTCATTGCCGAGGCGGCGCAGAACGGGGCGAAGCTTGTTGCCTTCTCTGAGTGCTGGCTACCCGGATATCCTGCGTGGATCTGGTACGTTTATGTTTCGTTTACTGACTTGGCTTGTGCGTTTTGGCTAATCTCGGCAGGGCTCGATCTGTGGACTTTGAGCTTCAGACGAGATATATTTACAATTCGCTGCCAATTGAGTCTGAGGCTATGGATATGGTTAAAGCAGCGGCCAAGGAAAACTCCATCGCTGTTGTTCTTGGCTTCTCTGAGAAGAGTCCCTCTCATAGCGTGTACATCTCCCAGGCTATCATCTCACCTCAGGGCGAGGTCCTGTTGCACCGAAGGAAGATCAAGCCCACTCACATGGAACGTACTGTCTTTGGTGACGGTACTGGTGCTGATCTGAACAATGTCGTGGAAGTGGACTTTGGAGCTGAACATGGTAAGATCAAGGTGGGATGCTTCGCATGCTGGGAGCACACGCAACCACTTCTCAAGTATCACAGCATCTCACAGGGTGAAGTGATCCATATCTCCATGTGGCCACCCATTGATCCCAGCATGGGTGTTGACCATCCTGGCCTGTGGAGCATGACCGCCGATGGGTCCCAGAACCTATCCCAGACATATGCAATTGAGAGCACCACTTATGTGCTACACTGCACGTCTGTATGCACGCAGAAGGGCATCGAAGTTCTCAAGACGCAGGATGGGTTAGCTTGTCGCCAGCCTGATGGAGGCCACAGTTGCGTTATTGGACCTGATGGACGACGCTTGACGGAGCCTTTGGGCGATGGAAAGGCTGATACTGAGGGCATTGTCTATGCTGACTTGGATCTGACCAAGGTTGTAGCGACTCGGGGATTTTTGGACATCGTGGGTCACTACAGTCGCCCAGATCTGCTGTGGCTTGGGGTGGATCGCCAGCCCAAGGAGAATGTCATTGCCAAGCAGTACAAGCCTGCGGTGCAGGAGGAGACAGAAAACACTGTCTATTGATAGACTGATCTAGTGTAGTCAGCGGTTATAAATCGGAGCTAGAACCTCTATGTCTGCCAAATATTACCAAATCGAAGCTAGAGCACCGTGCATCTGCATGAGCCTTACTCATCTCCCATGCTTCATGAAACAATTACTTCATTGCACTTTTCCGAGCAGCTTTCCAAAAGCGTCGACTCTCTCTCAGTTTTTTTCTTGGCAGCATAAGTGTGGACTTGATGTCATGCGGGATGAGCTGTTTGTCTTACTGAGGCACCGATCTGTTTATCACGCTTGTTCCGAAAGGGAACCATGCCGCGATCGGGACAACCAAGTCAGAGCCGGGATACAGGCCAATCGTAGTGAATGATGGTAACAGTGATAGTATAAACCAAGGGGCCATCTCTTCGCTTATTGATAAACCCCTTTTTTTTAATATTCGTAAGTCGTTATTACTCTTCCCAAGATGCCTGGAAAAGTGAATCTCTCAGAGCTAGACTCTGGAACCTTGCATTCCCTCCACCATACCAAGAACAAGACTGGGACGGCGGTCGACATCCATCAGCAGCACTGGAACCAAACTATCGGATCAACGCTAATGAGATTCCTGGCCAGTGCCGGGTATGACTCCCAAAGTCAATCCCGCATCCTGGACCAGTTCTTGAACCTTGTCGCCCCATTTCTCGGTTCGTCCCCCGCGTGGAGAGAGCCAATATGGAAGAGCTTCATGACAGACAACAACTGTCTGGTGGAGCTGAGCTGGGACTTTCATACCGGTAACAGTCAGCCAACAATACGATATTCTATAGAGCCCATCGGTCTTGAGGCAGGGACAGCGACAGATCTACACAACGAAGAAGCTGCGGGAAAGTTCATACGAAGAGCAACACGGGCTTTCCCTGATATCGATACAGCCCTCTTTAATCACTTTTATGAGTACTTCAATGGACGATGGAATGGCGATTGGCCAGAGGGTCACCGAAGCACCATGTTCTGGGCATTTGACTTGAAGGAGTCCGTAACCACGAACAAGGCCTATTTCTTCCCAGGGCTTATCGCCCACGCAATGGACAAGTCAACGCTTGAAGTCATGGCGGAGTCCATTACTTCTGCTCCAGGATGTCGACCACAAAATTTCAGCTCTTTCGCAAGCTTTTCGAAATTCATCCATGAGCGCCAGCACTTGGGCTTCGAGATGGATATGCTGGCATTGGACTTAGTTCCCGTCGAGGAGTCAAGACTGAAGATCTACTTTAGAATAAGGCGCACAGATTTCCGGTCAGTGACAGAAATTATGTCACTGGGAGGCAGGATACATGGCCAAGAATTCGAGGTTGGCATGAGAAATCTGAGAAATCTCTGGGACATGCTGCTAGGAACGAGTGGAGTACCTGATGATATTCCTCTACCACACATTAACCATCGGACGTCTGGGATACTCTACAATGTCGAGTTCCGCACGAACAGCACGACACCAAAGGTCAAGATCTATATACCAGTCCGACACTACGCCAAGAATAACTCACAGATCATTGAGGCCTTGGGAGACTTTCTGACAGATCAGACTAGCAAGCTGCCTGATCTTGCGATCGATTCGGCTTGGGCCAAGAGATATGCAAATTGCTTGGACAGTATTTTGTGAGTACTCTAGTCCCTAGCAGCTTTTCAAACTATCTCTTGACTAACAACCCGCAGCGGAGAAGAGAAACTGTCGAATGGTCTAGGTGTTCATACCTACATCGGTTGTTCCATACAAACCAAGGGCGACCTTCGTATTGTGGCCTATTTCAACCCTCAGCAATAATTGTACCGCGAAGGGTATCACACTCACCGGAATACGGCTGGGGGTATCATTAAGTATATAGAACAAAAACGACTGATGTTCGATTCCCGGTTCTCGCACCGAATCTTCGATGCCGAAGTATCCAAATCTGATCTTCCCCTGGCATCATCCTTTCAGGTCTCCTCACCCTTTTTTCGGCTTCATGAAATCTTTATCATACTTCGAAACCCAGGCCCAATCTCCAATTCGATCTTCCTGAACGCAGGTGAACAACGTATATGATATAAACTGGCTCAGGCCTAGTGACTGGGGTCCGCCAGCTGCCTGGACTATACTCGCTGCCCCGTGAATATGTCGTAATGCCATTGGAATGTTCCCGAGAAGCATCTAAACCTACATGTAAATAGCTTTCTTCACGCATCACGCGGAGGCTTGGAAAGGGAAGCTTACTTCATCAAATGATAAAACCAAAGCACTTGAGACCGACCGAGGACTTATTGACATCGGTTGCATCGCAACGTCCTTTCGGAGCTTTGCGAGATGTTCCAAATTATAACGAATAGCTATTTCTTCAAATTTATTATTCGACTCCACCATGGACAAATGGCGGGAAGCGGCCAAGAGAAATCCTCTGATGAATTCCGCATCGTGTGAGGATATGATGATCCAATTATTTCTAAGATATTGGTGGTAGTGACGTATAGATCTCGCTATTGGGCGATGAGCGCTTAGATATGGCATCACAATCTTGATATCTGTGGTCAATTAGCTTCCCATTGGGGAGACACGAGGAGCCTTCAAGTCCGAGAACCTAGGAGATTGAGACTACCACTTACAATGGTCGAACATGAAACATTCTGCTTCTGTGAGAGTTGAAATGAAGTTGATGTATGGTGATAGCATCGGCTGATCCATGTGGAGATCCGCTGTAGATATCGTCGCTGCGTTGTATGGAAGCAAGGTCTGGCTTGGGGGCTGGCCTTTTGGGCTCAAGCCTTTCATAGTGTGCTTCTTTTCTGTTTTGAGACCATCTTCCACGGCAATCCTTTTCGCTTTTCCAGGTCCGCGTAGCTTCCGTGCTCTAGCGTGTGCCACCTGGGCAGAGTATGAACGAGCTTCACGTTTTGACTCTCGGAGAGCCTCGGGTCCTGCGTTATGCACCACCGGAATGAACTTCATTTTCACAAGTTTAGATAATTTTCTCTTCCATGTATGGCTTTTCGGCAGACCTTACAAGGAAGACATTTGTATAACTCTTTGTATTAGGTAGAGGTCTGTGTATTTCGGCATTTGTCAGCACGGATGATGCAGCTGAATATTGATCCTTCTTAATATGGACTAGCGACTGGCTGGATAACTAATCACGAAATCCATTATCCTTACACATGATATGGAAGATCATCCCCAATCTCCGCATAGACAGCTCCAAGGGCGTCTGCTACATCATCAGGCAATGGCCCGGCCTCAATCGCATCGATATTAGAGTTCAGCTGCTGCACGCTCGATGCACCAACGACGATAGAATCGCCATGTTCTTTGCTCAGAGCTCCATGGTGCGCTGTCCACCTAAGAGCCGCAGCATGACCGCTAATTCCGTGGCTAGAAGCTGCAGCCAACGCTTTCTCCGTGGCTGCCGAGATCGAGGGCTTAAGATAGCGTTCAGCGTATAGATTTCCAAGGAATAGCTTTTAGATACGTTAGTGCATAGACAAATAGATATATGATTACGTACGGATTGATCAAAGCGGCCGCCAGCTTGGACGTTCTTATGGTTGCCAGCGAAGAATCCAGCTCCAGCTGGACTGTAAGCATAGAACGCGATACTACGTCGTCGCAAAATTGGAAAAAGTTCCTTTTCGGCGGACCTCACAATCGGATTATACTCTCCTTGATATACGCTAGGCTTAATGAAGCCATTTTCTTCACAAATCTTGACGATAGTCTCGACCTCTTGAGCTGTATGTTTGCTAATACCCCAATACTTGATTTTTCCTTCTTTATGAGCCTGGTCCATGGCTTCACAGGCTTCTCTGAGATCAGTCGCCCGGTCAGGCTGATGCAGATACTCGATATTGATCTGCTGGATTTTCAAGGCACTCAGGGAATCATTAATGTCTTTGAGAATCTTCTCCTTGGAGTGAGCCCCGTCGTGGAAAGAGTTGACCTTTGTTTCAATGATGAAGTTCTTCTCAGCAACGTCTCCAATATTTGGCTCGCTTGTTCCTGGTGCATGAGGTGAATAGATGCGTGCTGTGTCAAGCTGGTTATACCCTCGCTTGGTGAAGGCATCGAGAAAGGTGATGACCTCGCTTGGCTCGTGGAAGCGGACCACGGGGTCAGCTTTGCCGTCTCCGACCTATTGGTGAGTGATCAGATGTGAGACTTCAGGACAATGAACGAGGGGAGGTTATGCTACATTTGCTACTCCTAGGACAATATTGATCTTTGTAGGCTTTGAGGTAGACATGGTAGCTCGGCTTGAGTGAATACGAATGACTTGATGATATAACAGTGGATGAAATAAGATGGTAATGTAAAGTCTCGTAGTTTGTTGGTTTTTTAAATTCTTCTGCCTTGGATATCGGCAGCCTCTTTATACTTCATTGTCTGTACTGGAAGATCGCGAGAAATACACCGCAGCCACTTCTTGATATATGATCCTTCTGAATTAGGAAGTACCAGCATACAATATATTTCTAAGCTGTTGACCAAATCGTGCCCTTTGCTATCGAATCGCCCGTTGTCCGCCCAGCTCTTGACAAATTTTGCCCGTCAGGACAGAGAATGCTGGAGTGGGGGCTAGTTCCTATCACTACATAGACCATTGGCTTACTCACTGGCATTTGATCCTTCCTTTCCAGGCAAGACTTTCTTGTCAGTAGAAAGAATCCACGTCAGCGCTAGTGAGCATCCTTCTTAGTATGCAAACCTTTCGTTGTATCATAAAGGTGCATTGTCAAACTCCGCTTTACTTAGCTTTCACCAACGCACGTCAAGGAAAGGAGTACCGTCGCAGAATGAATGTTGGCTTATAGGTGTATGCAAGGTGTATTCTATGCTAAGTCTAGTAATAATACAACAAGAAACGAATGTAGAAGTACGCAGTCATCTAATACATCGGAAAATACGAAACAAATAAACAATACATGATGGGATATCTCGATGCATGAAGGGATATGGAAGCAGAAACGACAGAGGTTAATAAAGGAAGTCGGAGTGATGGTGATGGTTATCAAACCAGGCTTAGTTAGAGTAATGGGCGACATAGCCGACTTCCATCATGCTACCATAGCCGTCGCAGGTGTTGCCATTGGGATATCCAGGCTATCAGAATGTCAGTTTATCCTTCAAAGATATTGTGGACTCCTTGATAACTTACCCACGTACCACCAACAGCGACATTGAGAATGAAATACATGGAGCTATGGCACAGGGTATTCCAGACTCCTTCGTTGTTAATTCTCGCACCCGAGATCTGATGGAACTGCTGTCCATCCAAGAACCAGGTAATAGTCTCATCTCGCCAGCTGCTCTTGGCGCGGTTGAACTCGATCCTCCAGGTATGCCAGTCTTGGTTAGGGAGACCAATCGTGCCACCAATACCGGTGCCTTCATTGCAGATGCCGCCAGGGTAAACATCGCAGTGCGCAGTTCCGTATCCGGTCAACTGGCCGTTAACTGTCTCCATGACATCAAGCTCGCCGCAAGAAGGCCAGCTACCGCCGTTGCGCAAGATGTTTCCAAGCATCCAAAAAGCAGGCCAGATTCCTTGTTTGTTGCTGGTAGAGCATGAACCAAATCGTAGGTTAGCCTCGGCTCTTGTGATCTTTCCCGCCTGGGGAGTGAAGACATATTTGCTCTCGACACGGCCAGAAGTCCAGCCCTTGAGAGCGGAAGCATCGCGCCAGGGGACAAGCTGGAGGGTATCGCCACCACTTCGTTGGACGTTGCGACTGGATGATGTGTAGACTTCGAATTCCGCGTTGACGTTAAGATATCCCGTTATGATGTTCCATCGGCTAGTGTCAGGTAGGGTGCCGGCAGCGCCAGAGAAAGGATCCTGCCAGACACGTGTAAAACCACTGTAGCCTGGGGCATCCCAAGCCAGAGCGGTCGCGGAAAGCGATAAGAGTGCCGTAAGGGGTTGCTTGAAAAACATCTTGAAGGTAGTAAGAAGTACTAGGAAGTAATATTTGACTTTGACTGCTCGGTAGATTGCTTAGAATAAGAATGGTGGCGCTGAAACCGTGTACTCTTATAGGATAGGGGGGTGGATGGCATTTGGTACGTAGTAGGCTATACTCCCTATCTTATTATTCCAGTGCCATGGGTCATATCCATCATGCTAAGAGATGCAAGGGCCCAAGATCTCATGGCTCAATCCCGACGGACCTGCATTGACAGCCTCCCACATGTCATGTTACTAGCGTGTCGATCTAGTGATCGCGTCACTTATATGAAGTGAAAACTTTTAGCCAAGGAACGACTTTGAAAGATTACCATTATATTAGAAGAAGACTTCTCGGGCTCAAGTATCTCAACACAATGATTCCCCATCTCCCAGACATGATCCAAAGTATAGTCACCACTCAACCCTCGATGACAAGAATTTTCGCATCCTCTCCCTATGATCAAGAAGCGTGACCTATCAGAGCGTTACATCAGTCGCTCGCAAATTTCATGCCCTACAACCCTCCTGGGAGGAATAGTTCCCGAGAAGGGAAACTAGCCCGTGCTGGTTAGAGTGATTGGCCCGAGGATCGGGGATGATGCACCCAAGCCGGACTAGAACTCCAGTCATGACCTTCCAATTCCATTCAGGATAATCTGAATGGTCACTTGATTTGCTAGAGCATTTGTTTCAGCGCGTCGAGACGGTCCAGTCACTGGCAAGACAGGTGACCTCCTCATGAGCTTAAGATTAAAAGGCACGAGTCTGCGCGTTTCTCATTAATATCGGTGGATGGTCGCAACTGGCAGGTTGCATTGAAGTCATTTGTACAGTTGCTCATTTATGATATGTCCTGAGCCAAATTCATTATGGCTTTTGACAGTAAAGCCTTTACTCAACGATCGAGGATAGGTGGCAATAAGCTTAACCTAATCTCAAAAGTCAATTCAAGATTAATGAAGTTTATTGCCTGGGTGCCATTTACATGTGAAGTAAATACTAGAATCACTGGTAATTGGACTTGTCATAAGTTTTACTACAGATCAACATCATCCAACCTGGTCCATGTCAGCTCAGTCGCCGGGGCTTGTTTTCACATCATTCATGGTAGATCGCGAGTTGTAGGGTATTTAAGTCTAAAATCGTGGCGGGGCTGCTAAAGCAGTACTGGTCTTATCGCAGTGTCTACTTCTTATCGGAAGTTGAAACACCAAAATCAGACTAAAATATGACATCGATCTGTAGCTTTCCCCTTCATCTGCGTACAGCACTAACGCTACGACTCCGCCCTAACCAGGCAGATTCCAGGCTGACAGCAACGCCCCAACCATCCTCGCTTATCGTTATCAATATCTTGAGAGCGTCATCTTACACTGAAACCGGTTTCTAGATATCTCTCTTTTTCGAAGTCATGCAAACATGTCCAGCGGCTCGCAATCGCCAGCAGAGGTCACCGGTCCAACAGCATTCTGGATCCTCGCCTCTCTAGCATCAGCAGCACCAGCTCAACCGTCGGGCAATCGAAAAAGAGACAATGACATCTTCGGAGGCAATGTCGATATTGTTCGCTCCATCCCCGCAGTCTGTCTCATCGATTCTATATTTGACCTGCTTGTACTGGCCCGAGGTATTTCGAGATTTTTCTCATCCCATAATTCCACTCGACAGACTCGTCGCAACTCACCAAAAGCGACTGGCCTTGTCATCAGATTAGCCTTGACAATATTTACCGTCCTCCCACAGACTATCAAAGTATTTAGTCTCCAGGGCGTACCTGCGACGCAAATTTGTGCTTTTATCTTCTTCTTTGCCAATATTACAAAGCTCCTGGTATCTATTTGTGGATGGGAGCCAGAAGGGATCCTCCGAGAGCAGGATGATTCAACTTCAATCGATGTCTTCCTGTCGTCAGCACTTCAAGCGCCATTCGAGTTCTGGATATGGTTCAATATCAGCCGACAAGCCTCTTTCAAACTCTCTAGTGAGCTAGAAAATCTTTGCGACTGGGCTACGATAGTTGTTAGTTCCTCCATGGTATTGCAGGTTATTATATGGATTGCGTATTTGGTTGCGCGACGACGCATAGACCTTTCAAGATCACTTTATATCGTACCAATGCGAGGCTTTTACTTGTTAATGGTGGTCCTTGGGCTTGCAAGACACCCATCTGGAAGGAATGCATCGCAAGCGACTATTAAGCCGCCACCGGGGTGGATGGACCTATTCAATTACAGTTCGGGCTTAATCATCTGTACCGCCATTGTCAGCATAGCTATCGCGAAGCTACTGGAATCCATAGGAACTCTCTTAACATTTTTACTGTCCCGTGGTAGCGCAGAAGACGAACAGAACGGGGAATCGGAGGTGCAGTCCATCTCGGGAGAAGATAGTGCAGAGGAGCAGGAAGAGACCAGGGATCGTCTGTTTGCAGGTCATCCAGGGGCTTGGGTAGGAAGGATAGGCGTTGCTCCAGATCAATTGGTTGTACGGGGCCTCGCTTTGAACACGACAACCAGTACGAGCATTACACTGACAGTGTTCAACCTGATCACTACCATCTTCTACTATCTCGTGTACTTTGATGGGACTGGGACAGTAAACCCCAGTTAGACAAGTGTCTTGGGGTAGTGATTGAGACGACGAAAACTTTGACTATCTCATATCAAAGCTCTGGGTCGGCAGTTTTAGGATAGGACCAGAAGGCATTGCGATATGTAAGTGAAGCGATGGCAGTCGGACTACAGCCGCGTTATATACATATGTCTCTAGAACAACTATGATTTACATATATAAAGACAAGACCCATTGCTAATAGAACGGGAAACAGGAGAAACTTTCATAAAACCAAATGGCGACCGCCACTGGTATAACCCTCACTCTTTACTGCGATATCCTCTCATTACTCTGGTGTGTATTTGCTGTGACATCTCCATGAGATTAGTAGTCGGAGGGCTCACGTCGATGCTCTCGTCGAGGTTCGTATCGGCCTGAGGGCGATCTACGCGATCTATTCGAAGGTGACCTGTGTGATCTGCTGGAATGTCCTCTCCGTGATCTATCCGAAGGAGCTCTGCCAGAATCATCTCGAGATGCACTTGATTCAAGATCCATCAGTCTGACTGACTTGGATCGATGGTCTGCACGGCCATGAATAGCGGTGGCGTAGATACCGGGGTGGATGACGGAGAGCAAAATGACGGAAATGGCGACCATACTGGCAAAGGTCTAATGTTAGACAAGGGGTCACTTGATAGAAGGAGATGATGTGAACTTACCATCCATCGAGGATCATGAACTCAACCTCTTGTCGCATCATGTGTCCACCAACACCGCCAGCCAGCTCGGGAATACTAAAACTGTTAGGCAAGGGTGTGCTGACAAGAGAATGGAATGATACCACTTACCGCTAGATACAACGGGTGAGAACGAGAAAGAATACAACCGTCAGAGAGATCAGAAATATGTTGAGGTCTTTGGGTAGTTGTCGAAAGACACTTCCACGTCCTCGGTGCATACGCAAAGCAAAGTCGGCAGCAAGAATGCCCGCAATAGCCATGACGACAGCCTGGAATGATACACCAAACACCATGACTACCCTACCAACAGTTCCAAGAGAAGGATACTTCTCCGTCATCGACGCCAAAACACCACCAACACACTGCGAGAAGAACCCCAGCATATCAGCAGTAACGAAAGGCCAGGTCCAAAGTCTCGCCGGAAGCTTGGTATAGTGCTCCCCAAAGTACTGCACCAAAGCTCGAAGTGTCATGTACAATGCTGCAGCGATGAATGATGGGCCGACCATGAGAAGAACAAACTGGATGGATGTAGCGGCACCGTCCCACGGGTTCTTCGACATGAGAATTCGGCCGGCGTAGCCGCAGCATTCGAGCAGGCTGCCAAGGAGGACGAGGATGGTGTAGCCTTTCCAGAGACGCCAGTAGCGGATGAGGAAGTAAACTTGGACGAGGGTGCAGATACCAAAGACGACGCCGAGGAAGGCGTTGCCTCCCATGTTGGGAACATAGCCGTAAATGGTGTCTTCGAGGGGACAGTCGGGAGAGATCTTCTCACATCGTTCTCTTTGCTCGGTGCTCATTTTGTTCGTCGGATGCTTGAGACAGGTGATTTAAGGTGAAGCTAACAAATGATTGGAAGTCGAGGTTCGAGATTTGTGGTATAGTAATAGTGCTCACTTACTATGAAGATAGATTTTGTTCCAAGACTGGAATACCTCAACTCTTTATGTTCGGCGGTTCATTAAAAATCGGCACCGGAAATCCCGTTTACTTCACCAAAGTGGCAATGAAAACAAGCAAACCGCGTCTCCCTGGAGGGCTGTGCGATTCAACCTTATATCAAACCATCAGACGGCGGCATCGGGATCCCGGATCGTCAACATTATGCTTAAACTTAGACATAAAGCCACTTGTGCAGGCCGGGCGGCATGTGTACAGGTCCGTGATTGGTTTGTTGGTCGAGCGCCAAGGGTAAGCCATTGGTCAGACGCTTTTTCGGGATTCCGAGAGCCATATCAAGGATGATGGCTACGCGTCCTCATTTTATAGAAATGTGATTAGCTATGTCATTTTGTGACCCAAAAATTGAATGCTGGTGCTGATCTCATTGCGCTGACTATTTGATCGGTTTCGGCGAAGAACGTCGAAGTTGGTGTAATGTATGAGGTTGCACTTGAGCGGCTAGCTTATAGAATGTTCACATCCTTAGGATAGTCAAGAGAGGATCTAGAAGGTAGCCAACAAAGAATTCGACAAGAAGGTGGAGTAGACCATGTAAACAGAGGGAGGCGCATGGATTGGCAATCTTGTGCGTTCGCCCAGTGCTTTAACCAACATATAGAATCCCATTACCTTGTAAGACAAAAGAGAGGGTCGCCTTTTGATTCACAGTGTTCACGGAGTTTCCCGAGTAACGTAAGTTCTTTGCTCCAGCTAGTTACACAGTGAATCACCGGCATATATGGTATGTCTACCAATCAGAAGCAATCGATACCATTCACATGCGGCCTAAGACCAATCACTGAGGCCTTCCAGGTATATAAATCACAATAATTTCTCATCTTCACAAGAAAGGGAATCTTCTACTTCTAATTAAATTTGATTGAAAAGAGGTAAACATAATTGATGTGCCACATGATAGCCGTGACATACATCTGCGCTAAATGCAGAGGAGTATTAGACACCGAGCGAGACATCAGGCGATGTAGACACGCCAGAGCAAGATCACGACGACACAGATGTGCCAGTCGTTACTCCACACATAGTTCGGAAGACAGAGTTCTGAATTGGTGGTATTGCGAGACTTGTGTTGCAGCGTACTACGCAGCGGAGGAAGAAAATGATGCGTACCAAATTTGGTAATGCTGTGATGCAATGTTGATACTGGTCTAGGCCTTGATAGTAACCTCGACCTTGTTGCTGGAAAAAGACGCATATAATTGCAGTAACACAAAGGACTTCAATGATGCAGTGATCTATCTTAGACTCAGAACCTGTCAAACAGCATATAGTGAATGATATTGACGTGGATACAAACAGTAACACATTCACTCATCATAAAATTTGAAGAAAAAAAAAAAAGCTCTTTACGCATCTTGACAATCAACTGTTTGTTATTCACCATATTCCTCTAAGTATATATAGCTATAGTACTAGCACCCAGAAGAACCTTTGCTCTCCCATCAATTTCCTCAAGAGACAAATCTAAATATCCAAATTAAAACACCAGACTTAACAGAAAGTACCAACCACTAGATAACACAATGTGTCATATCGTTAACGTCACTTTCCGTTGCTGCCGCTGTCGTGCCATCACGAGAGCGAAGCAGGATTATGCAAAATGTGCACAAAATCCTGACCCCAATCAACCCCTTTGCCCGCCGAGCAATTGCACGTCAAGTGAAGTCACACGACCAGTCTTTTGGATGGAATGTGACGCGTGCGCCACAGAATACCAAGCATGGTATGCGGCCCAGCAAGCCGGATTCTACTACGAGCCTAATCCGCCTTTTGAGATGATCAACATTTGAAGCTGAATCATAGATTTCAGGAAATGAGAGTTAGTCACGGCCTCTCTTTGTGTATAAAGTCTGGCTAGCTGAGCAAGATAGTTGTTTCCCTTTTCTTGAAAATAAACTCCGACCAACAGAGCTTTTCAAAGTCTACAAACCGTACTGTCACAAGATAACAGCGTGAAAATCCGTATGAAGAATGTGTGTTCTTGTTAAATATACTTATACGTGCGCCCGGTGTGGCAGAATCACACTGGAAGAGGAGCGTCGTCATTGTTGTGCGCGGGCTATATCGCACGGGAGAGATTGCTCCAGGAGCAATTGCGAAAAACGGAGCGCGAACTCAGTAACCCCTTGGCAGCAGTGTAGATCATGCATGGCAGAGTACAACGCATGGTTGGCTGCTCAGCGGCAGGGACATTACTATCAGCCTAACCCACCATTCATGTAGTTGAAGAGGTAGAATCTGAATCGTAAACTATTCACTGTCTATAATTTGTTCTGCGAACATGGGTTATCTGTCATTCTAAGAGTTCTGTGAGTCACAGTTATTGTAAAAGGATATCGTAAGATCTAATCTAGTGATGCGTAGACGTTGCTCCGTCGTGATTGAGTGAAGATTGGGCATACATATAAAAGTTCCATATGTCCTCGGTATCCAATCCGAGACTCTATAGCACTTCCCCCGTAATTATTAAGAATTCCAGAAGACAATTATTCTCTTCTCAAAATACAGTTGGGGCATATTTGGAACCTCAAACCTACCTCAAAGAAAGACCTTGATAATGTGCAACAGGACAGCTATATTCTATAAGTGTGAACGCTGCGATAAAGACCTCGGTTCCGAAGTTGACATTACAAAATGCACGACAGCCCTGCAGCAAGGCGTCAGCAGCTGCACAAATACTACCTCGACGGCACCCGTCTGGAGAACAAAGCCTTGGACCAGTTGTTCATCATGTACAAGAGAGTTCAACCAATGGCAGGAAGATCTGAGACGAGGATGGCCCGTTCCCGACCCTTATCCCCCATTTCGACGTTACTAGATAGGCATTCATAGGAAAACATGGATACTTCAATAGAAAAGAGGCTCTAAATGAAACTATATGGTTCATGATTAGCAACAACGACGCAGTAAAATATTTATTATGTAGTCAGCGTTTTCTGTAAATGATAAAGTGTTAGAAACACTTTTGGTGATGAGTAATTTACAGCGGACGCTGAGATATGAATTGTATACTAGGCCCCGTCACTATCACGTAGTAGAGTCACCTTTATGGCATGTCTTGATATTCTAGCACATTGATCGTCCCAGAACTGCGAATAGCTAACTGATAGTAAGACTAGGGAATCACTGGCCTTCTGGGTAATATAAATCCTATCATCATTCTTTAGACGATCTTTTCTGATTTACAATAAAGAAGAATCCCCCTTCGCTTAAATCACCTAGGACGCTATAACTATCTGATCTTGATTTCTCATCAAACTAAAGAATCCCTCCTATCTCAAAAGTTAAGCCCCAATATGTGCCAAGTCACAGACACGCTCCACCTCTGCGAACGCTGCAAATGTCAACTCAAATCTAATGTTCAAGTCAGACAATGTCCCAAAGCCAGGGCCAAAGGCATTCATGTTTGCCTGAATGCGAAGTGGAAAACCCCCTGGGAGATTTTGGAGCCGTTTGAACGGTGTATAATATGTTCTCAGGCTTTCGCTTTTTGGAAGTTGCGTGTAGATGAGGGTGACGATGTTCCAACACCCGATCCACCTTTCCCTGGGTTTGAGCACTATGTGAAATTATATACTTGATAGCCTGGAAGAAGAAACTGCCCTGATTTAGTATCCTTTAGTTTGCAAAAATACGCTAAACACACCCTGCTCATTCATAGTGCCTAGTTAGCCAATGAGTACCTATGAAGAGATTGGGTCACTAACCTGGATTAAATTGTTCTGTAGTAAATATTGTGTAACATGCGTTAATATTACCCAGTCAGCGAATCATTCTATTGAAGTTATACAATATGGCGCGCCTCTATGCTAGCCAATCCGTCATGTTACACATTTGATACAATCTTGATTTCATCAGCGTGATTGTGAAACTTGAGTTACATATATAAAGAAAGGTAACGCTTGCTGCATTCAGTGGAACATAAATCTTTCTACCATGCAGAATCCTCGCAGCGAATCACTGATAGTCTCCAAGTATAACTACTTCGTCAATCACAAAGCCTGGAACGTTCTCTCTCTTTCGCCAAGACTCATCACGATCAATATCACTCCGCATAAATATCATTTCGCCAAGCATATCAACGCGCTGACATGTGTGTCTGTGTCACCACTTATTTCAGGTGTTTACGGTGTGGCCAGGTGATATGTAGCGAGTACAGCACCCAGAAATGCGCAAGAGCGACCGCGGAGGGCAAGTGGCGTTGCAGTCTGGAGGATTGCACTGACGGGACATTAAACCGACTTTTGAGGTGGCGTGAATGTTCTGTTTGTGAGAGGGAGTACGATCGGTGGCAGGCAGCTCTGCGGGCGGGAAGACCCTACTATCCTCACCCACCTTTTGCCTAGAGTAACAAGCCTAGATTGAGCACTATCGGAGTCTGGGCTGTCAGCCTCGGGGAGTAGCCTTTGCCTGTTACGGTAGAGGTCAGGCGTATCTCTTATGGCCTCGATGTTATGTTAGCTAGGTGTTGGCTGACTTAAGAGAGATCTTCTCCCATATTGCTGACACGAAAGATATGCGATGTGTTGTTCGCCGTGTGACGAGGACCTTTCACTACATGAGGCCTGCTTTAAGAGCCCCGACGTTCGAGAGAAAAATAATGTACGGCTGTTGTCTGCAGCTGCAACCGCAGCCTGAAGTTCAACGATTTACTGTTGACCTTGACGTAATGGTTCCAGGTTGATGAAATCCCTGAACAGTAGTATAGTAGATAGTCTGAGCAGTTACAAATATAGAACTCATCTTTCCTGAGCGTGTTGTCGTAGCAAAGACCTGAAGGTTCATATACCATTTGTCTATCGCTGTGACTCTACAAAGTTTGACTTGCTATGATCTACTGTCTATCAAATTCAAGATATTAGGAGCATGACCTGAGTCAGATACTGGCAGCTCTCTTGTCACTTTCAGTTGTGTTGGGATCCATACCAACCGGAACGTCCCAGATGCTCTGAAGGTGAGAGATTGAGCCTGATGTACTGTCACAAAACCATGGCCTCTGAATTATCAGATTTGATGCACTGTAAGACTAAGGCATTTGAAGCCCATGTATAGTACTTGTGAATCACTGGCCTTTCCAAGTATAAAAGCCCGCCATCCTAGCCCCAGGAAGATTTCTCCCTCCAACATCAACATCAACACTACACTCCATTATTCTACACAACTATACCTACCAGCAACATATTTTTAAAGATTCTCATAAACTACTAGCTAACTATGTGTTGGCTGACAAACATCACTTACCGCTGCAGACGGTGCCACATGTCGACAGGTGTCGACCTTGAAATCCGTCGATGTGAAAAGGCTCGCAAGGATAATAAGGAACGCTGTGACTTGAGCAATTGCTCCGAGGTTGATCAGGACAGAAGTTCCTCGTTCGATCATTGCGTTACATGCGTGGCTCAATATAATGACTGGATTGCTTCAGGCAGATCATATACCCCAAAACCTCCTTTCTTCTAGCGGCCTGGAGGTTCAATGTCATGTATGGAATGGAAGGCATTGAAATTTACGGACTAGTCCCGTACCGCTTGTTGAAAAGGGGCCATAACGAAGGCAGTCGATATCAGATAGCTGAAATAAAGAGCCTGGTGTTGTGATAACCTTCGAGGAACAGTGATATGTAGAAGAAATTTGATCAGCAAAACATCGTGACTATGACTATGACTAAACTCAGTACAACACTTGGCTTTCAGAAGACTTGTTCTCGTTATGGTGAGTTGAAGAGCCGAAACACTAAGTCGGTCAGGGGGGACGTGATGACTTCGCTTCGTGTATGCGGCTATATTATGGAGCCCTGGCTATGGGATACCCCTTTGGAGTGCTCACGGCTAGGTCTGGCGATGCTTCACCTTCCCTAACTATTGGCTAAACGTAGGAATATTGTATGCTGTCTATCCACTTAGTCCAGAGTCTGGCTGTACAAAACGATTCACTGTATCGCGCTTCATTTTTCACGAGGTCTTTAATTTCGGTCAAGCCCGTATGCACCTCATGTTCCAGATCGCATGATGTCTCCCAAAAGGGCGCCTATAAAATACAACACTGAGTGTCAACTTGACCCTCCAACAACACCCTTTTAAAACGAAGATATTCTATTCAAGAACAGTAGCTACACCAACGACAACATGTGTATCCGAGAGATAATATACTGTACTGCCTGCGAGCATACTGAGACTTTGAAGTGGTTATACTGCCCATCATATCTAGGGCTGACTACTTCAACGACCTTCCACTCTCCGTCATTGGTGATCAATGGGGAAATGAGGACTACCATAGGCGGCGCCTTTACGCCCGAGACCTGCCCAAATCCAGAATGCCCTAGCAAGAAAAAGGCTGGGAAGGGGGACGCAACGGAGATGGAGGAGACAGTAATAGAGAAACAGCCTGAAGATGACAAGGCGAGTGAGAACGATCATGGGAAAGACACTGAGGCCAAATGCACTTCACCAATAGGTAGGTGGCATCGAGTTCGTGGGTCGGTAGCCCGATGTAAAGCTAAGCTCACCCATTCTGGATGACTGTGAATTCTCACGCTGATCCTCTCTCCATGTACATAATTAAAAGCCTTTATGCTTTATATCTTGACTTGGCACATGATTCATGGCAAGTCCTGGCATAAACCCGAGTCTTTACTCTCAAGCTCATGTCTGACTCTTGCATGTATTGAATAGCGAGTTCTATATCGTTCATTGAATATCGAAGTTAACAAGGGGCATGCTAGTACAGAGCCCAGCTACATACTGGTTATAGCCGGTGGTCTGTGGGCAGTAGAAAGGTGAGCTTTGTGGTCATACACCTATGGCATTGTGCCCTCCAGATCCGGCTTCAGCTCCATAAATGCTGATCAACCGGACCTACGGAGTTCATTGTGCGTTGTGAGCGGAATTCCGTATTTGAATAGAAGACCTTGTCCGACGGAGCTCAAGACACCCGAACGTAGAGGATGTCATTGATATATTGTAACCGTTCGGAAACGATATCCTTTTACGCTTGGCCAGAAGAACCATTGCGTTCCGTACTAGGAATCAATTCTATGGCCATTCAACATCGTGCACTAGCTAAACTGGCAACTCGCCGCCTCCAAGCTTATCTCTCAGGGCATCATGGTGAGATACGCTGATAAACCTCAGAGATGGAGATTTCTTTGGACTGCGCATTTCAATCCAACTCTGCTTGAAGTATCCCCAATCAGAGCTAAGTTATAAATCAAGATTAGAAAGAAATTGCCACTGTTGGTGATCTTTATACGATGTTGTACTGGAGATGAGAGTCAATCGATGGTGCCAAGGCTTAGATCTATAAGCACAAAGTATTTAACCCCGCGTTGAAGCTGTATTAGGAAAGAGTTTATGGGCGGTGAAAAACAGCCTAGCTTGACTAGGAAGATGGTCATCCATGCCCAAGATACAGGCATGTTGAATGTCGCCACTGCTTATGCTGATGCGCGCGCCCTTCAGGTCTGCCATGCCCTGTAAGTACGCCCTTCATGTGATGACAGTATGATCCAAATGCCAATGCTCTCTGTGCCACTCACTTTTTACCTATGTATATACTTCTCACCTCCGAGAACGAAAGCAGCCAATACATCTCCAGCCGTCCACCATCATCAAAATGGCCACAAACACAGTCGCACAATCCGTCACAACTTCCATCGTGGACACATCACACCAAGGAAATGCTATGGAGATGTCTTGTCTGAGTCAAAGTCCACTCAACACAACTGAAGATACAGTGAGAAACGAGGAAGAACCACCAGAGAACGCCACCAGCGCAATTCCTGATGGTGGATATGGCTGGACTATTGTCGCATCATGCTTCACTCTCCTCTTTTGGATAAACGGATACACTACAGCATGGGGTGTCTTGCAAGCTGCCATCGTGCAGTCACCTCGACTGCACACTAACATTCGAACCATTACATTTGTTGGGAGTTTGTACATGGCCTGCATGGTCGCGTTCGGCTTGATATCAGTCAGATTGTCGAGAGAATATGGTATCCGGATCACCAGCCTCGTAGCGACAATCTTCTTCGGGTCAGGTTTGATCATCACGAGTTTCACTCTTGAGCATCTCGCGGGTCTTTTCTGCATCGCTGGAGGGGGTGTTGGCGCAACTGTGCTACCTCTGGCGACGCAAGCGATGATCGATAAGATTGGACTTCAATGGACTTTCCGGATTCTTGGTGCTTCGATTCTTGTGACAGGAATTCCGTGTGCTTTTCTTTTCTTCTCACAGAGCTTAGGCGTGGCAGAACAACATCGAGATTTGACTGGTCACAGTTGAAGAGCATGCCTTTCCTGACTCTCACCATGTCAGGTGCTGTCGGAGTTTTCGCTCTCTTTGTGCCACCATTTTTCTTGCCCGTCTTTGCAAGATCAATCGGCCTCTCAGCATCAACAGGCGCCGGTCTTGTCGCAGGCTTCGGTGCATCCACAGCTGTCGGTCGACTCTTCGGGGGCTGGATCTGCGACCGCATGGGTGCTTTCAACTCTCTGGCCCTTGCAGCTCTTATCAACAGCGTGTCCATGCTAGCAATCTGGCCTGTGAGTTCATCACTTCCGCCACTCTTCGCCTTCGCCATCATCAACGGATGCGCGAACGGGAGCTTCTTCGTTGCACTGCCGACAGCTGTAGCTGCACTTGCTCCTGGATCAGCTGCTGCGTCTATTAGCCTGATGACGTCATTCTGGACACCGGGATATCTGATGGGCGCGCCTTTGGCGGGGATTCTGATTGATGCCGCGGGCGCGTCGGAGGCTTCGTCTATTGAGCCCTATAGAGCGGCTATCTTTTATGCTGCTGGTGTTGGGTCTGCTGCGACGTTTTTGATTGTTGTATCAAGGCTTATGTTGAGTAAGAAGTTGATCAAGAGGTTGTAGTTCTTGAGACTCTTGTAAATACTGACAGTTACTAAATGAGACCACCTCAATTGAAGGGCGATTGGTTTCTCCTTCATGGGAGTGGCGCGGTCCACCCGCGCATCACTTGAGTATTTGTTCAGCAAAGTTTTGACGCGCTCGAGGCCTCTGAATCACTACCTCTACCGCGCTCCACAGTTTCCGCATATGTCTTCTATCTCCCTATTCTCTCCTCTTCCCTCCATCTTCCCACCTCTAGAACACCATTTCTCTCTAACAACCCATCCACTACCACCTTTGAATCCTTTGCATCTCGATCATTCACGATGCCGCCAAAGGGCAGGCTGGAAATGACGCCTAGCAACATCAACTTGGACCGTGAGAATGACCAGACGACTATCTTATGCAAAGAGATCAAGGAGATGGTTGGAGAGTGGCCCTGGCTTTAGTTGGGTACAGCGGCACCTGCTACCATGGAACTTGCGTGGCTCCAAAATCTCAACCTCCTTCTCGGCCGAGCCGTCATCGTCGTCAGTCAGGCAGGGGACTTGCCAACTAAGATGTCAAATGAAATCAAATACACTCTCTTGTGTCTTGCCAATCGATGCGAACGCTCAGGAGGAAGAGGTGTGGTTACCAATGAGCACCTCACTAAAGCAATCCACTACTTTGACATCCGTAATCTTATTCACGACGCGAACGAGGCCGAGTCAGATAACCCAAATAATGCTCCGAATGGCTTCACTCGCCACTGGTTGATTATTTAGAGCAGAGAAGATGAATTTGAAGCTACTCCGCCATCATCTGAAAATCAACATGGGGCGAGCTCGCCGACAAAGAAGCGCAAGACCTCAGGTGATTCAGCCTCCACGTCTCATACTGGAAAGGCATGAAAGGCATCTTGATGTGAGTATCCAACTACACAAAGCTTAAACCGCTTCTCTGACAATTATCAGTGAAACGAGATCGGGTAGACAGCCTTTGAAGTACTAGCGTGTCAACGAAATATGTCCTCTCAGAGCAGAAGCGAGACGGACTGGTATCAGGTGGCCATTTGCAAAAGGGCATTATTCGACAACAGCGGGTTGATAAGGCAGCTGGTGTCTTTGGTACCGGGTTTGAGCTCGTCGCTGGACATGCTGGCAAGGCTTAGCTATTAATGCACCAAGAGCATGGTCACTTACTCAGTTCCGAATTTCGAAATTCTAATTCACTAGGGGTCTTACACCGTTCGCGCTGTCGTGACATACTCTCAGAGCCTCGTTGAAGCCACCGCATACCACGCCGTACATTCATCTCTAATCCATCACAGTCCTTGTCACAGCTCGCATTTGAACGCGTCATGATCATTAAACTCTGCTCAGTCCTGACCTCACGCTTATTCCGGGTCAAACACGCAATGATTAAGCCATGGCGAAATCAAACAATAAATAATTCAATCAAGCTGAACCACTGTAGAGAAGTTCCAATCTTCATTATGATATAACAACGAATAATCAATAACCCTTCTTACAATCATAGCATCAACTGGCAGAGCACACGTGACTCGGCGTAACGCACCCCTCTTTTCTTTGTTTATTGCTAACTTTCAATCACCATGTTAACTTCTCAATCCTATTCTCTTTTAACGCTCGCTTTTCTCTGTTGATCTGATCTCTCAGCTGCAAGTCTCAGCTTCAAACAGCACATCTGGCTCACAACTCCTTTTTTTTAACGGCATTGTCAAGATGGGCAACAAATACAATGCCAGCTTATCAGGCGGCACATCAACCTGGGAAGAGATCTTCAATCTCGCCGAGGCAGAGGTTCAGCAAGTTTGCTTGACGTCTGGCACTCCAGGCCTTGCGATCGGGGTATTGGACCACGATGGGAAGGTATTCGACAAATATCTCGGTTCTCGTGATGTGAATCAAGGATTTAGACCGAACGCCGATACTGTTTTCAACATTGGGTCTCTGTGCAAAGGATTTACAGCACTAGCCATTGCTTGTCTCGTCACAGATGGGGCAGTTCACTGGGATGACCATGTTGACACCTTTCTCGGTGAACTTCGTCACACCAATGTTGGCAATTCAACTATCCGGGACTTCCTATGCCATCGGACGGGCCTTTGCAGGTCTGATGCACTTTTCATTGGATCAAACAATAACCTGCTTCTTTCCAAAGCCCAAGGCACCACTTTACTTGCGTCACTCGATAGAAGCCGCCCACCACGCCAAGAGTTCGTCTACAACAACTTTGGTTATCATGCGGTGGGATGTATCATCGAGAAAGTGTCAGGTATGAGCTATGGTGGTGAGTTCCTCGCCAACCGTATCCTCAAGCCTTTGAACATGGCCCGGACATTTACGGAGCAACCGTCGAACATGGATCAAAACATCTCACGAGCTTATATTGCCTACCACGATTTGAAGCTACGCGAGGTTCCAACTCCTAGTATCTCAAGCGATACCGTTGCATTTTCTGCCGGCGGCATTCGGAGTTGCATGCGAGATCTCCTTTTGTTTTATGGTTCTCTTTTACAAGCAATTGCTACAGGAACCAAAGTTAAGGAGCTCAATGTCAATGCTGAAGAACTTCGTACTATCTTCGATGCCCTTTGGTGCAGTGGTTAAGCACCTAGGCAAGCCCTATGCGGTAATGCAAGAGGTAGTAGGTTTAAAACCTACAAAGGGTATAAAAAAGACCCCTTATTAAGGCAGGCCTTTAAGGTAAGCTTAGTATACTAATTAAGGCTAAGGCATAAGCCTATTACTAGGTATAGTAACTATAAAAGCTAAGGGTTATAGAAGGTTTATTAGCTTTAGCTAATTAGCAGGCTAATTATAGTAAGTTAGGGATAAAAAAAAAGCTATAATTAGTCTAGATTAAATAAAGCCTAATTTTCCCTACCTTAGAGGTTAAATGGTAATAGTGTAAGGGGATAATAAGGAATTAGGCTAGATTAAATTGTACAGGGTAGTAACCCTAGATAACTGCAGGCAGCTTAATAAGACTCCAATTTACGTGTACTATCTTCGATGCTGCTATCCCTCTTCAAGTCTCCAAGGCTCTGCGCGAGCAGTCCTACGGTATGGGCTGGGCACGCACACAGCTCCCGAAGTAAATCAGTGAGATCACTGGCAACTCGGGGTTGTTGGACACGTATCCTACGATTGGAGACTTGGCAAACGGACCTTTATTACTTCATCACGCTGGCAATAATCTGGGCTGCTCTTCGACTGTGTACCTGATGCCCGAGCTGGGTACTGGGATCATTGTTCTTGGTAATTCTTTGGGCCACTGCGACGCTACGGATTGGACTGCTCAGATCCTGACTCAAGCATTCCTTTCAGGCAAAATCGATAGGACCTTCAGCCAGTTCTTTACCGCTGCAGCTTTGCAAGGGCGATCTGCCATGGAGCGTGTACAGACAATTTTGGACAGCGAAAGACATCCCACTGAGCCTCCTGGTCCCTTGACGAAGTATCAGGGGTGTTTCTGGCATAAGTCCAATCAATTCTGTATCAGTATCGGGTCGGAGAACCATGGCGATCTTACGATGTCACTTCAGAATCGGGGTGATGAGAAATATAGCCTTCGTCACTACGAACAGCACACCTTTGTATTTAACGAGAGCTTTGATCGCATCATCGAGCGGGGTCAGTGGTGCAGACCGTACTGGTGTTACAAGATCCAATTTATATTGGAGGATCAAGAAGTTGTTGCTATACGATGGAGGATTGATGAGACACAGGAAGATGGAGAACTTTTCAGCAAGGCTAGGTACAGTAGCAGTAGCAGTTCCCATTTAGACTTTGGTGTTTCCGAAGCCCCGAAATAACTGTCATGCAGATCAACGGGGCTGTAATTAACACAGGCGGGGCAACCCCAGCAACTAACAAAGCTTGCAAAGTTCTCTGCATATGCCAATTTGTTTCAAACGCGGCAGATGCTTAGATAGCGCCCAAAAACCGGTGAGAACTCCGACGATCTTGAATTTGTGGCCAATTATCAAGGCGACTGTGCTTACTGCCTCGTTAGCTTCCTCCTTCATTATTCGTATTTGGTTGGCTATTACCAAATCGCACCGCTTGTTGACACTATCACAGACGTCATTGCGTACCGTGCCACGCTGGCTTTGGAAAGTCGCTAGGCCCCTTTCTTCAGGTGATACTTTAGTGCTCACGCCGTGTCATCCGGGCTGAAAGCTTGTTGGGTGATATTGCACCTCGGAGGGCTTGGATTGCCTGGCCCCCAATGCGACGTGCCGAGTCATCCTGAAATATATATAGTAATTGGGCTTTACCTTGAATCTCGCTCTCCTGAATTGAGTCAGGCTCTGCAAAATGATGTTCAATCTTTTGGCTGTGTTGCCATTGTTGGCTTTGGCAGCGGCCAAATGCAAAGTGCACGATCAGACGTTTACACCAGATTATGTGCTTGAAGCTACGTTGGAGGACATCAAAGTCAATTGCAAATCTCGTCAATCGGTCGTTTTCAACGGGACCTTTCCGGGACCAACACTGCACCTCAAAGAAGAACAAACAGTCTGGATCCGAGTCTACAATCGCGTGCCAGACCAGAACCTCACTGTTGTAAGTTCTATGGCACCAATTGACGAAGCGTCAGCTGACAGACAGCACTGGCATGGATTAAGCCAGCGCGCCGCACCATTTTCCGACGGTACACCTCTTGTCAGCCAATGGCCCATTCCCGCGAACAACTTCTTCGATTATGAAATTCGACCTCAGCATGGGGATGCGGGAACGTACTTTTATCACTCGCACGTTGGACTCCAGAGCTTGACGGCGCATGGAGTCCTGATCGTCAAAGATGCCGATAAACCCGAATATAAGTACGACGGAGACCTTGCGTTCATCGTCGCTGATAACTACGATGCGTCGGATGAGACAATTGAGGCGGGTCTTCTCGGAGATCCGTTCAAGTGGTCTGGGGAACCTCAAGCGATTACCATCAATGGTAATTCTGGAAACCAGAGTTTTGATACTGCTTCTGACATCAGCTGCACGCCTCATGTCATTGAAGTCGATCCCGGAAAGAACTATCGCATGCGATTTATTGGCGCCACTGCTTTATCGATGATCAAGCTTGGAATTGACGGGCATGACAAGCTGACTGTCATTGAAGCTGATGGTTCATACACCAAGCCCGCCAAGGTGGATCACGTCCAAGTTTCATCCGGTCAACGTTTCAGCTATCTCCTCAAGACCAAGTCTGCAAAGGATGTTTGCCACGGAGATGATTCGCAGTTTTGGGTCCGGTATGAAAGCCGTGATCGACCTAAACAGATCAGTGGTTACGCTATTCTGAGGTATAAGTGTCCTAAAGGACCAAAGCTACCGAGGACCCTGCCACCCTCGCCACCTGTTGTCTTGCCCAACATGACGTACGACTACCTTGAATACAAGCTCGAGGGGCTTTCCAAGTATAACAACAAGGCCTTCCCTCGTTTGAGCGAGGTTACCAGGACGGTGACTATTCAGATCAACCAGGTCCTGACGACTGGACAATATGAGAATGGAACGTTGAACGGCACAGTTGCCTGGGCGTAAGTACCCTCTTGCATATTTCACTATCTTACTGACTAATCTGTCCAGTCAAAATGGTCTTCCTTGGAAGGAAAGTGTCCAAGCAGACCACAACCAAGTCCCATATCTCATCCAAGTCTATGAAACCGGCCAGACACCCAACTACACCCTTGCTCTAGAGCACGGCGGTTTTGACCCCAACACGAAGGCCTTCCCAGCCAAGGTCGGCGAAGTCTTGGATATTGTGTGGCAGAACAACAACGGTCCTACAGGAGGCTGGGACTTTCACCCGATGCATGTGCACGGCTACCATGTTTATGATCTAGGCTCAGGAAATGGCACTTATGATGCACATGAGAACGAGAAGCACTTCAAGAACTTCACGCCTGTTCTTCGAGACTCGACTAATCTGTATCGCTACGCCGTCAAGGGCGTGCCTCATCATACAGCTGGTTGGAGAGCATGGAGAATCCAGATCACCGAGGAGAATATCGGAGCTTGGATGATGCACTGCCATATTCTTCAGCATCAGGTCATGGGTATGGCGACGGTTTGGGTGTTTGGGGATGCACAGGAGATCAAGGGCAAGTTCCCTGCTCTGCCGTACTCGCAGGGTTATCTGAACTATGGCGGTAGTGCGTATGGTACTGGTTCCAAGGCTCCAGTTGTCAACCACTATTATAGTGATGATAACTAGGGCGTAGACTGGAGGATTGGTTTGTGGTTCTTGTCACTAGTTGACACGAGAGAGCTAGACTCAACTTTTTAAAGTAGAAGTGTGTAATAAGAGATACATACGTGCCTTATCTTTTCGGCGCTCTAGTTTTCAAATCGTAGGCCCAATTATAGTCGTTTTTTCGTTTCATGTTAGTCTTGTCAGATAATCTTCAAACATAATGGTTCTCAGGAGGATAAAAAATAGCATCGCCATATTGAATGGACGAATAAACCGACCGACTCGCATTCGCTTGTTAGCCCGACAAAGGAAATCAAATCACGAGTCTAACCTGAAATGTGCTAGCACGTCTCAAGCTAAGCCTTGCCCCGCCTGGAGCCGTCCATCTTTTCGCACTCGCACGGCGATCTTTCAGCTATCAGTTTCACCATGATTTAGTTGCTCCGTGTCGATCCATGTATGTAGAAATGTCATCCCGGATGCCGTCTTTGCGCAAGAGAATGCGAATAGTCACACTATATAGACAGAACTATTTCCGCAAACTTGAAGGTCATCTCATCTAAACAATACACTGACAATCTTACTACAATAATCCAACATTTACATTCAGCCTTTACCCTACTACGAGAATCAACATGTCGACATTCAACACACAAAAGACCATGTTGATCTTTGGCGCCACCGGCAAGCAAGGCGGCGCTGTCATTGACAACATCCTCTCAAACTCCCCCGACTCTTCCTTTCATCTCATTGCGGTTACTCGTGACACCACCAGCCGCAAAGCTCGAGCACTTGCGACTAATCCCGAAGTATCTGTTGTTGAGGGTGACTTGGACAATGTCCGAGCAGTTTTCGCCAAGGCTGGACCAGTATGGGGCGTCTACAGTGTACAGATCAATTCGGACGCAGAAGAACAGCAAGGCAAAGCTGTCATCGACGCCGCTGTACAGCATGGTGTCCGGCACTTTGTCTACTCCTCTGGAGATCGCGGTGGGCCTGAGCGATCACCCAATAATCCAACCTACGTCAAGAACTTTGCCGCAAAATACGCCATTGAAAAACATCTCGAACAGCAGGCGCGTGAAAGCGTACAGCAAATGACGTACACTATTCTCCGACCGGTAACCTTCTTCGAGAACATCACGACTGATATCCATGGAAAGGGCTTCGCCCGAATGTGGGAGCAGATGGGAAGTAAGAAGCTCCAGATGGTGTCGACTAAAGACATTGGCTGGTTTGCGGCTCAGAGTCTCATCTGGCCGGACATGTATAGGAATAAGGCGTTGACCCTTGTTGGCGATGAGCTCACACAGCGTGAGGCGGATGCAATCTATTGTGAAGTCATCGGCCAGGGGATGGCTCTGGCGCCTTGTCCGGTTGCGAGCGCGGTCAAGTTTGTGTTGAAGGGGTCTGTTGGTGATATGTTCAAGTGGTTTGCAGATGAGGGATATGGTGGGGATGTGAAAGAGTGCCTTAGTTATAACCCTGGGATGCAGGATTTTAGGGCCTGGTTGAAAGAGAACAAGAAGAATTTTGAGAAGAATAGTTCTTAGCTTGTATGTTGGTTTCATATTGTTATTCTCTGTCTTTTGTAATTTGAAGGTACAAAATTCAACTGTTGTTGTACGAGATATAGGGCCTATTCCTCCATGGCTTCACGGACGGACCCCCTCGTTTTTTGGGCTGATTTGATCCAACACATGGTTCATGGCAGCCTAGCTACTATTTTACCATGACTTACAAAGCTGTCAACTATAAGACTGACTTTACTTGGCATCAGATTAAAAACCCAATTTTGAGATACCTCTGAAGAAATGTAGTCAGATATTGAAAGCTTGAGATATTAGTACTGACCTCGAGAACTTCGGCAGGCTCTGGAAATATTATAACTTACCCTACGTACGACCTAAAAATAGATTACAGAATCTGCCAATCACCAGTAAGGAGGGAATGTGTCCGGTCGATCTTTGGATCATATCCGGCTAAATCCAGAAGCCGCCAAGCCTTTCCCGCTTCAATATCTAAAGTCCGTGGCTTACAACGCTATCGATAAGCTTGTAGCACAAACGGCCCGTCTAACGGCTAGCAACGTCGGCAATTTCCTTAAAGTTCCCAGCGCCCGCATGTTTTGTATGGCCAACAAACATCTAATTATTAACATATTTATTTAATGCCGCAGAGTCACTTAGCTTCGAGGCCGGTCAAGGCGTGTACGGAGTGTAAGCAGGCAAAGGTACGAGCTTCTGTCTTCAGTATGGGACAGATCAGTGCTGATTAGCAAGTTGCGATGTGATTCCAAGGAGAAGTTCCCTGATCCGTGCTCTCGATGCAATGCAAGACACTTGTTCTGCACGGTGGACGCCACTTTCAAGAGGACACCGGCGAGAAAGTACGTATCAAGACCGCTTTATCCGGATCTATCACTGATCTGATGACGACATAGGCGTTTGGAGGCTATGAGCAAGGAACTTCAAGAACTACGCAATCAGACTCATCGTACGGAAGACCAACTGGTGGCTGGATCCAGCTCTACTTCCGAGAGCAGATCGCCGGCATCTCAGGATGAAGGTGTAGATGACTTTGAGCTTACATCGTTTACTGTGAGCTTGGCTGGGGTTGTCCTCGACTCTTCTACTGCGACAGAAGCCTTCATGGTGTAAGACCCCTCTCTGCTCACTCTGCATCTGCTCATAGATTTTAGTTTCGCAGAGTACATGCGTCCTCGACTTCCGGTGGTCGCCTCCCTCTCCGCCCAAGCAGCCTATGAGAACCAGCCCTTCCTCTTCTGGACGATTCTTGCAATCGTGCTCTGCCGTTTACCTGAAGCAGAGAACATCGCCTTGTTTCAGTTGCTTCGGGCGCCATATGAGAGATTGGTTCAGGAGACTGTAACTGACGCGCCACTACCACTGTATAAAGTTCAAGCTTTGTTACTTCTATGCAACTGGCCATTGCCTACAGACAAACAATGGAAAGAGCCCAGCTGGCTTTACTGTGGTGTCGCTATCCAAGCTGCTCGATATCTGAGTCTTGATCGTCAGCAAACTATTCCATCTCTTCGAGTCATCGGAGTCACATCGGGAAGTATTCGGTCAAGGATCAACACTTGGCTGTCTTGTTTCAGTGTATCGACATCGTGAGTTGCAAAGAGAACGAGAATTTGGTAGTATTTACTAACGGAGACAGACTGAGCTCACACCTGGGCCTTCCCTGTCCTATTGAATCGGAGCTGGACTTTGCCGCGATTCACGGATTTCTGAAACGACAAACCGTTCCGCCAGCCTTTGCAATTGAAGTACGCATTCAACTAGTTATCGCAAAGTTCACAGCGCTACTCAATCATGAGCTGGCAGACGGCACGAGCTCATCATTTCTTCGCTTGTTTGACACTGAACTTGATGCGATAAAGAACGAGATTCTACCAGATGAAGAAACGAAAAGCATAGTTGAATACGCAATCCTAGACGCCAAGATACACATATACACACTTGTAATCACGAAATACCCGGCAAATTCATCCTCCCGCCAGATCCTTGTACGAACAGCCCGCGACATAGCCTTACGAATCGTCGAAATTGGGACCCGCGCCATTCGCACCAACCCCGAAAACACCACCCTCATCCGACGCGAAAAATGCCAACCGAAGGACCGCCACAGATGTCTGAGTTTCTCAACAATCTTTCTCCTCAAATTCTTTATTCGCCAAAGTTCAGACAGCCTCGAAGAGCGACAGCTAGTAGCAAATCATGTCGCTATGGCACAAACGCTGTGCAGAGCATGTACGATTGACCCAAAAGATGAGTTCAGTCGGATTGTGAGTGTGTTCGAAGCACTGGGGCGTGATAGTCCCGGGGAGGAGGATAAAACAAAGCTGGTGCTTAATCATAGAATGGGGGTGTCATTGATGTTTGATGCTGTTAATACAGCGGGTAAGATACGAGGAAAGCCCGTTGAGGTGGAGGAAGGTGATGGGACAACGACTGAGGAGACGACGGCAGAGACGGTACAGGATCATGGGGATATGATGAGTCAGGTGGATGGAAATCCAGAGTTTTTGAAGAACTTTTGGAGTGACCCATACACGAGCTCGCTCCAATTCGACCCAACATCACTGGAGGGTGATTACCCTAGCACCTGGTAATGGACCTAAAAGTTGAATCCTTCAGGGAGCTTGAGGCTTGCAAGTCCCATGTGCTCCTGCGACCCATGAATATCGTTCTCCATAAACCCGCCAGCAGATTTCTTCTTCCCCGATCGGATTCTGGGGATGGTTACCTTGAAAGAGATAGCAGGGTCAAAGAAGCCAATCCAAATGATATCATCCTCTGAGATACCGACGGCCTTCGCAACGGTGCTGGCCGAAAGTAGATCAGAGGATTTGACAGCTCCATAAGCTTCTTTGGACGTGAACATCGCATCTATAGTGATCTCGTATGGACCAGCGTTCTTGGAACGGACAATGCGGCACAAGTCTGATAGTGTCTCGGGCTTCTGAATAGCTTGGCTTGGGGGACTAGTCGAACGCTGGGGACTTGCGCTCGTCCGTCTAGGAGGCTTGATATCGACCACAGGCACAGTAATTTGACCGTTGGTGCCGTTGGTCTCGTTCATGGCCCCTTTGCCAACTCGGGAGATCTTGCCTCTCAGCAATGGCCCCTCAAGCACAAACCCATCACCACCCAGAGCCAACCTCTCTTCACCAGGCTCAAGGTCCATGAGATGGTACAGCGAGAACTCAGCACAAGGACCAAGTTCAATCTCCATGAGCCCACCAAGGCCGAAGCCAAAATTGCCTGCAGTCGCTTTCTGCCCAGGATATGGTGCATGCTATAACACATTAGTTTAACTTATGGGTAGATAGGGAGACTTACAATCATTCCCACTCGAGCCTTGGAGGCGATACTGTTGGCCAATTGCTGTGTAGGTGCGAGTGCTTCAGCAACGATGAACAGTTGACCTGGCCCGGCTTGCGTGTAGTGGTCTTTGCCGTAGACATGGAAGTCGAGGTTCCATTGGCCAGTGATCTCGGGATGTTGTTGGTCGACGTAGACCCTAACGCGGGCCAGCAATTTGTCGATCTGGGAAACAAGGATATCTGTTAATGTCAGAACAATGTCATAGCTTGGAGGAAGGGGCGCTTACGGTCCGTGATACTGCCCATGAACATAGAGCGGTAACCAACAATACGTGCAGCTTCCAGCTTGAATTGATAAGGCATGCCATCTGACTCCGACGAGCGATAGACACTGCCACTCACCCTCACAGACTTTCCATCAGAGAGCTGCTGATATTTTGAGTTCTCAAGGTGAAGTGACCCTCCCGGCCCTCGTAAAACATCCGGTCTCGTATTCTCATACAGCGTATGCGCAGCGACAGACAACGGCGTACACTTCGACTCAGGATCTGTCGGTCGTACATCGAATAAACCGTTCTCATAGACAGTAGCAACAGCACCATGGGACTTTGGGAATGAACACTGTCCTCCGCATTCCAAGATCTTACCCATGTGATAGAAACCACCAAGCCTGGAGTGAAGGTCTTCTGTGCTGAGTTGGTTTGACTGACGTGTGAGTTGAAAAACACAAAAAGCGACGTATGGGGATGGATCGTAGGCCCGTCCACCGGCAATGATATCGAAATCAGGATTAGCGGTCATGGTGTCGAAGAATGGTTCGTAACCCATTTGAACGACGACGCGGAGGGATTCATTGATCTCGTATTCTGTTGCTGGTGGAACGCAGGGCCCGCAACCGGTAAGACGGCCTTCTTTGAAGCGCTCGAGGATCGTTGCCTTATTGATATTGGAGAATAGCGATATCGTGTTGAAAGCATAGCCCCTGCAAAACATTAGCAAGATAGCATGGGCATTGCTACCATACTTACTTGTTCTCATCCTCTGCTGCAATCTCTTCTATAATCTCAATCATAGCCTCGACATGCTCATCCGTCCCATCACCACCAGCAGATCCAAATATCAGTGGCACACGAAACGTATGAACAAGCCGGAGCAGCTTGGCAAGATCCTTCGCATAAGCCGACCTCGGGCACGACATAGACCCCAGAGCCAGTTTCTGCGGCCCACTATCTGTCGAGCCCGAGTCTAAGATAATAGCTGTCGGGATGCCGGTTGGTACGAGGCGAGAGAGTTCGTAGTGCGTGAGAGCTTCGTCGAAGCCGTAGCCTAGCATCCCCACTGGAGTGATGATCTGGCATATCGGCTTGAGTTCCGGGTTTTCGGTGTTGTCGAGTTGCATTGTCGAGTCGGAGGGTATTCACTGATACGAGATATGCAGTGATACGTTAGGGATCGACGTAATATTGGCGCGAAGTTCGGTGATAATGCGGGCGTCGAGGAACTGGTGATGGTAGCTATAAGTCAGTAACAAACCAGGAAATAATGCACAAGACGTGTCAAGACGACCTTGAACTCTTTAAATCAATAATTTGTTGAGATATTGACGCCATGTCAAGTGAAATCATCGCTTTTACATATCAACACAAACCCGCCAAGCGTCCTTTCAACGAAGCGGACTTCGCTCGATCGTGCGGATTTCGCAGGATCCCACAAAGTGGATGCATGTCAGATTCATCGTTCAGAGTCCGACGGGGATAAGGTCCTACGGATCTCGACGGTACCACACTAGCGAGCGGCAATTGATAGTAATGCCGGAGGTTAACTGCGCAGTTGAAGCTTGATTGTCATCTCTAAAAATGGTGTTGTACGGAGTAATGCATGCATCCTGAATCCTCATCTTACGTGGCGATTGTCCCTCTACGGCGCAGCGAGTTCACGAGGGCATCACAACTGCAAAACTGCATCTCTTCTCCATCTTTAACAACACTACCTTCCTCAAATGATCAGATCTTCTTTATAAACAACTAATGCCTCACCTTTGATAACACCTTCAACTCAGCCTCATCCTCGCACGCAAACACTGTCCCGTCCTAAGCCTTGGTAGTCCGAGTCCGTAGGGCCATGCTGACTGCGCCCTGTAAGCACCGAGTTTCATCCTCGTTCTGGCGCCATCGTAATTGGTCAAGGGACAGGATTAGCGTATCATCGCCCACTGAAGGATTTATCCTACGCGAGAACTGCTACTCCACGATTTGACGTCCGTAGGGCAGATCACCATGAGTCCGATGGACCCCCCACCAGAAATGCGACGTGTGAGCTGGATTGCTCTTCTTTATATATGCTAATTGCCACCGTTGCCATTGTCTTTTCGCATTCGTACCGTTCACTATCTTGACCATTCGCTAAACGATATCACAATTCGGTAGAGTCAATATGAGTTACCACGACCGCAAAAATAGCGATCCCCAAGAGGGCAATCTCGCGCCAAGCTACCACGAACTCGAAACAACAAGAAGATGGCAGACAATTCCACAAGAAGACGAGGACATCACAGCTTACGACCCCTACACTTCCCAAACTACTACCCAAGACTCAACCACAAAACAAGACTCGCCACCTCAACATGACGATGAGGAAGCTCAAATGCCACTCCGCCAAGCACTAAAGAAATACCCCAAAATCGCAGGGTGCTGCCTCGCCATGACAATTCCCGTCATCGGCTGGGGCTACGATCTTGTCATCGTTGGTGCCGTCGCAAGCGTGGATACCTTCAAAGCAGACTACGGATCAAAAATCGACGGCGAAATGGACATTCCCGGTAACTGGCTCTCCCTCTGGCTTGGTCTCCCGCCGGCCGGTGCAGCGCTCGGTGGCTTGTTGGGCGGATGGCTACAAAACCGCGTTGGACGAAAACTTACGCTTTTATTTGGAACGATCATTTCCGTTACTGCTATCGCTTGCATTTTCTTCTCGCATATGCCAGAGCCGCTTGATATGAAACGCACGCTTCTCACTGCTGGTTTAACGATCCAGGGCTTTTCGGTCGGTATTATCAAGACGACTTGTGTGACGTGGGTGTCTGAAAATACGCCGACGGCACTGCGAGGTTCGGCCATGGCTTTGTTTCCGGTCTTCACATTGCTTGGTCAACTCATTGGTCTTATTGTTATCAAGTTGATCAATGACATTGACAACAGCAGTGGCTATCTTGGTGCTTTCGGATCACAGTGGATTCTCTCCCTCGGCCCTTTCATTCTTTCCATCGTCATGCCTGAAAGTCCCGCTCATTTAATCAGAACAGGCCAAGAACAGAGGGCTATAAAATCTGCTACTCGCCTGTTCGCACCCAAGGTTAGCCCATACGGGGCACTTGAACGGATCAGAGCAACCATCGAGGAAGAGAAGGCTATCACAGCTTCAGTCAACTACTGGTCTTGTCTCAAGGGCACGAACCGTCGAAGGACTCTAATCGTTGTACTGGCTTCTATCATGCCGGCCCTCTTCGGTCTGGAACTGCTCTCCAATGCCAGCGTTTTCTTGACATCTATGGGCATGAAGTCAGGATATGCCATCATGTTCACACTCGCCGGTATAGTCGCCGGAATGCTCGTCAACGGCATAGGCTTCTGGCTTCTTTCCCGCGCTGGCCGTCGCAGCTTGACCTTGTTCTCGTTGGCTGCTTCGACCCTTCTCTATGGAGCCATGGGTGTGACTGGTTTTTGGAGGAGTGAGACTCTCACTTGGGCAACTGGAGGCATCATGACAGCTGTCATTGTCGTCTGTGGCATGGGTGCATGGCCTGCCGGGTATGCCATTCTAGGAGAAACCAGTTCCCTTCAGCTCCGGTCTCTCACACAGGGTCTGGCTGGTATCGCTGAGAAGGGTTTTTCCATCATGTTAGCTGTCGTTTTGCCCATGCTGTTTAGTAGGGACAAGGCTGCTCTTGGTGGAAAGACTGGTTTCCTGTTCTGTGGACTCTGTCTGATCGGTACTCTTCTGACTTGGTTCTTTATTCCTGAGATGAAGGGAAGAAGCGCGATTGAGATTGATCACATGTTTGAGATGAGATTGCCGGCAAGAAGATTCAAGGGCTTCAAGATGGAGGTACATGAAATCCAAGAGGCTTCTCCTCTCGCATCACATGCTAGCTTGTAGAGTATCTATCTCATGACTGGGTATCGTCATGGATTTGGATGAATGAGATAGAGTAGGATCTGATTTGTTTGTTATGATATATATATGTGCTCAATTGCTTCAACACTCTTTTTTCGCCTATTTACTACCATGATTGGAATGTTCAAGTGCCACCATCTAACTTCTCATTGCTTGACTACCACTCGCAGTACAAAGCATACGTGTAAGACCCAAACCTACACTTCTGCGTCTTCCCAAACTTCTCATCCTCGTAGCACCTAATCCCACTGACCCCATCACAAACAAGCTTTCCAACTCTATCGGTACTACCCTCATAAAAGCACGTATTCCCATAAAGCTTCTCCATGGTATCACCACTCTTCAGAGCAGCGAGAAACTTGTCCTCAGCTGTTGTATTTAAAATCGGAGTACCACGCGTGTCTCCGCCCTTTCCTGTCTTGACACAAGTATCGGAAGAGAAGTCCGTGTCTACAGGCTTTTCTGCGATGAGCCATACCGTGGTGAGATATCGGGCGATAGTGATTCTGTGCTTCTTCTTGGAAGTATCAGGGTCGCCGCACCCATTAAGCCACGCGCCGATGGCTCCCGTTTTGGGATCGACGGCGACGTAATCGTATCGGCCCGTCTTCTGTAGCTTTGCGTATCGGATGTTTGCGCCAGATGTCCCGACGCCGCCTGCGACTTCTCCTGCTTCTCGCCAGGTGGGTTTCTTAGGGTAGTCATTGTACCAAACCTTGACGCTGCCATCGAGTCTAGATGTCCAGACATAGTCCGCTTTTCCATCGCCGTTCATGTCTATGAAGTCAATCTCGTCCGGTGATTGGTTGATGCCCGAAGCATCTGCGTCTGACATCAGGGCATACTTGTCGCCGTCGTTATCGGGCCCATAGATGTTGCGGTAGATGGTTGTGCCCACCGTTGTCTTTGAGGAAGATGTAGTCGTCGCGCTAGAAAGGCCGTTAACAAATGAGCCGCTCCGTGAATCACGGCCTGAGTCTTACCCCGTCACCATCAATATCGGCAATGCGCACTCGCTTCCCTGGCCCGAGGCCTGATGCGATCGTGCCTATAGGCCGGAACTTCCAGTCTGACTCCCGCCCCAGATTGAGATACGCTTTCAATAAGCCGGTCTTAGGGTCCAGATCCAGGTAATCATCCAACCCGTCGCTGCTACTGGTCAGTCAAGTGCTCCGTCTACCAGAGTCTGGGGCTACTCACCCATTGATGTCGCCGAAAACGACCTGGTTTGCAGGTGCAGCACCAGAAGCGATTGGCTTGCCGCCATTGATCGGGCTCCATGCCCATCCAAGAGAGTCTCCATCATTGACACCAGAGTTGAGGCTAAGTTGTCCATGAGTCAATCGCAAAGTCGATATGGGAGCAAGACTTACTAAACCGTTGGAGCTCCCGTCTTGGGATCAAGCCAGACATAATCATCCACTCCATCACCATCCATGTCTGCTAATCGAATAGTGCTTGGCTTCTTTTTGATACCATCTGCAATGGTCTTGGCGGGACCCTGGTTGACGAAGAGAGGAACACCCTCCCTGTTGGTAGGCTGGTTGAGAAATCCTGTTAGGCCGCCGTCTTCATCCCAGATCAAATAGTCTGCCATCCATTAGTAAGAGTCATGACGTGCGACAAGGCAGAACCTACCATCACGGCCATCTCCATTCACCTGTCACGCATGCTTGTTAGCCTGGCATTGAAGTCTGGGTAACGTTGCACTTACATCAGCAAATACCAACATCGAGATGTCGCTGACGGCTCCAGTAGCGATACCTCCCATCGCATGAAACAGAACATCTCGTCCTCCGACAGACCCAGTGTTCAGATGATGCTTCAGCGATCCGCCTTCACCAATGTAGACATAGTCAGCTCGGCCATCACCGTTGATGTCTGGGAATCGCAAAGTCTCGAGGTTGGCATGCGGCACTCCCGAAGCGATCTCGCCGCCAGGAACAAATTTCCAGCCGTTGTCCCAGCTGTCATCAGGGCCATAGTTCCACCATACGCGAACCGACCCGTTGTCTGGGTCTACGACGAGGTAATCATCCATCTACCGAGAGTCAGCACGGACGCCTATTATTAGACGAATTACTCACCCCGTCCCCATTCATATCCTGTCAGCGGGTTAGCCTTGGCTCATAGCGGGATTACATGGGAACTTACCGCCAGATAGATAGTCTTCGCGGGACCAACTCCGCTGCCGATGATACCATTGTTGCTACCAGCCTTTGACCATGGTTTGGGGAGATTGTTGAGCCAGCAGGTGATCTCTCCGGTCTTGGGATGAATCCATACGTAGTCTGGGTCAGTCATTAGTCTCAGCCTCGACACCAGATTCCGATACAGTGAAGGATCAATGCTTACCCGCTTTGCCATCGCCATTCATGTCATGCAATCTGACATATTGATTATCCAAGCCAAGTCCCTCGGCAACTTGTCCCTCGGCTTTCCAGTCCTTGTGATACTTCCAATCACCATTCTTACCAACGCCGCCCTGAGCAATTCTTCCGGTACCCTTGTACCAAGGATTGCCATTACAAGTAACGTACTTGTCCTTTCCACCAGTTGCATACTTGGCTGCATCCGCGACTGTCTTCTTCGAAGTGACCTGAATAGGACTCTTTCCCCAATCCGGGGCAGGGATGTTCTTATCAATACCGCCATTAGTACCGTCACCGCCGCTGGGGTCTGGTCCAACTGGCTTCTTGATCCAGCTGCTGGGGATCTGGTGGATGAAGCTGTACCAATAGTCGCCCATAAGCTTGTACCCGTCGTTGGTAGGGTGGATGCAGTCTTGAAGATCGCTCGCTTTGAAGGTTGTAAAGTCCACGGCTAAGATGTGCTGGCCGTCATCATGACGCGACCTAACAACACCAGGAACAAGCTTCTGGAACTCCTTTGTAGCAGGTGATTGTTTCTCATCACACGCGTTGATGATCATGGCTACTAAAATGGTTGCATCCGGGCATTCCTTGACCATCTTGTCAATGAGCTTGCCAAGTCGATCAGCAGCACCCTTTGGATCGTTCCCCTCTTTCGAGATGCCATGGTTGGGGTTCATGTCGTTGGTACCAGCTGCGAGTAAGATGATGTTGGGACGCTGCTTGAGGGATGAATCGACGTGATCAGAAATGTACTGGATAGTCTTTCCAGACCATGCTGCCTAGCCTGGAGTCAGTCGCAACGTCCGAAGTGAGTCGGTGTACGTACATAGTTTCCATCGGTCATTGTACCCGATGACTCTGTACCAGCAAAGACGACCTTGTCTCCTGGTCAACGTTAGTAAGCATTCTCTCTATGGCAGTCTTGCCCACGTGTGTTCTTACCAGAAAGATCCTTCTTCAATTGCCCACGGTAGCCATTCCCATCGCCTCCCTTCCTGTCGCTCAGATAACCCGCTGTGGTAGAGTCACCGACCGGAAGGATCCTCAGCTCGGTACCCTTCTTGACTGCCTCTCCCGGTTCGGTCTCCTTGTACTTCAGGACAATATTGCCAGAAGGATTGATCGGGCACTGCGCTACCGATGTGTCAAGAAGAGGTTCCGGAGCCATGTCGTTCTCCTCCATGCGGCGGTTGGAGACCTCGAAGAGAACGAGGTTGGCGATAAGCTCATGTAGCAGAATCTGGGGATGGAAAACACGGCCGTAACTAGAAGATGAGGCCATTAGCTTTGGATAAAACGTGGTCACTGCTTACTTACCCGTCAGGCAAAAGATTCGGCACATCCTCAGTAGCCCCCTCTTTAGCTGCAGCCTGGAGACCCTGGATCTCAGAATCATCTTCAATCTTGTGCTCCTGCCTGAAAGTCACATCTGGTGCGACAAACTCAGCTGCTCGGGCCATTGTGTTCATGTCACCGGAAAATGAACCGTTCTGGTGCTCTACAGTACTCCGCTTCCACGGCCTATTACCCCATGGGTCAAAAGTATCGAGCTCATAGAACATTAACTCCGGTCTAAGATAATTAGTCTGCGGCAAGAGCCACACTTCCAGAGTGTTAAAACTCACCTTGTATTGCTGTCCACCACCAACTCGTCGACGCCGTCTTCGCAGTATCGGCCTTTGAAGTGGCCGACATACTCATCGTAGTTGATGAAAGTCACCTTGTTACCGGCTCTCTTGACAGCAGCTTCCTAAAAGTCAAAATTAATCTCTGAGGTCCTTCAATGTATATATCTTTGCACCTACAATCTTGTCGTTGATGAGATCAACCAGCCTGTTCATCTCTCTTCGGCGCAACTCTTCAAGACGAGCGGCAGGCTGCCAGATGTTGTATGATTTCTTTGAAGCAATTGTCAGAAGAACTCATAAACTGCTACGGTTTACTTACAAATATCCAGGTTGACCATGACACTTTGTCGCAAGCAGACCCATAGTCAGTGCTCCAAAATTTGGCATACCTATATCTGAGATTAGCGGAAGGGCGATGATATTTTATCGAGCACTATCATACCCTGTATAGTATATCATGCCGCTGCATAGAGAAAAAGCATCAGTAGATATCCGGTAAACATACCAGGGTAAGACTTACTCTGACGAGAGTTTCTTCTTGGCAGCCTCGATCATCGAGTCGATTCTCTTGGAGAACTCATCGGTGTTGATGATGTTCTTGGAGTATTGGAGCTGACCTAGACAGCCGCGAGACGCAGCATCCCAGTCCCATCCCTTGGCCCATGGCTCACCTTTCATCTCTGCAACTTTACCTACAGTAGAGTGCTGGTCGTTCAAAGCAAACCATTGATAGACACATTGATTCAGGATGTTAACAAGCTCAGCATCGTTGCCACCTGGAACATTGTTAGTGGATGTTCCCACCTCTAAGGATTAACTGTAAGTCTTACCGGCAGATAAGAGAATAATCTGCTGATCAGAGTCTATCAAAGGGAGCTGATCCTCAATCACGTTCTTGATGACCGAACCAGAGCAAGACCTGAACTGGAACTTCCTGTTGGCTGCGTCGCCCAGTCTCTCATCTTTATTGATGAGATATGGGTAAGAATGGTCATATCGCCGGCAGTTCTCATCTGTGACGCGTTAAATCTCGTTGCAACAACCCAACATGAGAAACTAACCGCCTTCGCCGTGTAAGCCGTCTCCAGCTCCAATGCCTGCTGAGTATGAGTCACCCACAGCTGCAAGCTTTTTGATGAACGTCAAGTCATCTGGATTGAAGAAATCGGTTGTTTCTCTGCCGAAGATATTGTTCATGGACATAGATCCATAGTCAACAAGAGAGGGACGTGCTGCTGCTGAGCCAGCAGCAGCGAAAAGTGCCAAAGCATAGCGTAGACGCTGCATGACGATACGATTTACAAGCAAATAGAACCTTTTACTCTCTTACGGTAAATACAGACACTTGGCGATTTTCTTATGTGTGCCAATCGAACTATTGTTAGCAAGCCGGTAGTCAGCCTTGCAGGGTTTGTCTTTTTCCTCCTCTTAGTCCCCAATTCCAGTTTCAAGATCTGCACTTCGCCCAGGCCACTGAGCATGGCCCCCACAGTCCTGCGTGATTAGCCATCACCTCATGATCCAATCTGGCCGAGAAGCTCAGTCCGGATTTGACCCACGCGGTGACATGTAAATGAATTTTACAAGGGAGAACCAACAGATGAGGGATAAAATTAGTCGGGTATTTCCTAACTCGAAAGGATCATCATGCATGAGTCGCAGCACGGCCCGTTAATTATAGAAAAGCCACTGTCGAAATGGTAAGTCGAGTCAACAACTGTGTTTCACGATCCCTTGTCAGCGTCTTGTTGTTGGTTCTAGCAGAAAGCTCGTATCAACATCCACATTACATGGTAGGCTGATTGAGCTCTGATTGGACGCATGGCCAACTGGGTTTCCATATATTTATCACAGCGCGTAGTTAACTTGTAACCGAGTTGGTAATTGGGGGCCGTACTCTCACTTCGACGAGTAATAATGGGTAAATGCGTCCGGAATGTCAGTTTCGGCAGTTTGTCAAGGGATCAAGGTATGGGCCTTTAATTTTAGAAAATATTATTTTGCTACGATCATCATGTCTGCCGTCCGACTTATCCGCTGGCGGAAAGGCGCAGGCATGGCTGTTCTGTGCTATTCGTTGATAATTTGAGAGGTTGCAGTCCTTGGGATCCTGAATGGTGTCTAAGCTATACTATATGTCTCGTGTCTTCTATTTGTGTTGGATACACCTGGGGCTCCGTCTCGTTGAATTCTATACACTGTTCTGAACTTACGTTCAACTGCTGGCACCATGGCACCACTTCTGGGCACATTCTACCTTTCTTTATTGTTCATACTTCTACTCTTCAGTCAATTCCTCGATGCTATCGACCTCAGCGTTAAGCATCCGCCACAAGGGGCACTCAAAGTCCGGCTCGACTATGGTCTTGCCACTCAGCCCATCCCGGGCGTGTCAGAAAACAGGAGGAAAGAAAATCAGCATCGATATCTCTTTTCCTCTTATCTCGTCTTCAATCAACCTGTATCATCCATCACAGATGGTCAGTTGAGGCAGATGGCCCAGGTTGCGCATGGAGAGATGGAAAAGGATATGCAACAATACAAGCCTACAGCCTTGGCCAAGGGGAGTACTAAACCAGTATATCTTCCTTCAGTTATGACTATCGTGGCTTTTGGGAACGAGATTATCTTGTCTTCATCTCAGAAGGGACTTGATGGCTTCCTTAACCAGTGGCCTCAGAGTCCAGTTAAATTGGCTCTTGATCGCTGCAGTGCTCTGTGGCGAGATCACGTTATCAATGACCCGGAGAGTACTGCAGACCGTGCCGCGAGGCATACAAATAAGGCCAAGTGTGGTGAAGTCAATGCATTCCATCAGTACTATATGACACACACGACTTCTATTCCAGAGGTTAATCCAAAAGTCCGTGTCACAACTGTTGTCAAAGGAAAGCAAGGCTACACTATCTTGGCCCCTTGTGGCACCGACAACAACGGAGAGGACGAAAAGGTCGGTACAAGAAGATTGCAGATGTATGAGATTATAGATTTGCTAATGAGACATCAGGAATTCTGGGGTTGTAACTTACTGGTACGCGACCAAGACGTGCATTACATTGGAAAAGAAGAGAAGGCTGCGCCATTTTCGCTTCGTAAGATTGCTGGAGGTGTGCAGAAGAAAGGCCAGATCCAGATGTGTACTAGGAATAATATTATTTGGGATGAGTAGGCACTCGATTTCACATTGTCTCTATTCCGGTGGATTCAATCACATATGATTTTCAATGAGACCTTCAACATCAAGGTTCATGTTATTCGCCATGACACTGAAAAGCATATAAAAGGCTGAACTGAACAAGTTCTCATCAGGAGAAACAAGCTATAAGATTAAACAATTTCACTTCCTTCTCTTATCATAGCTTAATGCCAATCCAAACCTTTCCTCAAGGGCTCTCAACTTATTCTCGCAAAAATCTGACAACCCACCAAAATATAATGACCCCGGTAAGCAAACTCTTTCCAGTGGTTTCACATGCGACAAAGCGCCGCTCTCGAGTTCGTTTGTAAAGCCTTCGAGCATCAGTTCATCTACATCCTCGTCATAGTCATCATCCTCAGACCACATGAAAAAGCCGTCCAATGCCAAGTGTTCAACGTTGGGCGGAACTGCAGCCCCGATGAGACCAGGGCCGGTAGAATATCCCTTCCTTCCAGTGAGAAACGCCCAGGGTATATGAAGAGTCTTTAGCTTGTGCATCTCACGGAGTCGAGAGATTGACCCTTGGAACGTGACGTCTGGCGGCTCGTACATGCCATGCGACAGTGCCGGGAAGCTCTCTGCGGTGATATCAAGCTCCTCAAGCGAGTCTTTGGTCTCAAGAAGGGCTTTAGATAAAACGCCCAACATCACAGCATGCTTACTGACCACTTTGTCGAGGTCGGGACGGTACACCCAGTTGTATTGTAGCTTCTTCAAGTTCGTCGTTGCTGATAAAACTGGCGCCAGACGACTCTCCCGTAGCCGAAAGATCTCAAGGGATTCTAGCGACGTTGGCTTTGGGGGTGAAGAGGAGGGCCAAGTGAAGTTGATGGGGTTGTCAATCGATACGGAGAGAGTCTCAATATTGGGCAGGTAGAACAAAGCCAGGGCATCTGCCGTGTTACTTGGATCGAGGTGACTTTCTTCGTCGAACATTGGTGCAAGCGATACGTGCTTCAACGAAGTAAAAGAAAGTAAACTTGCTTTGGATGCATGTTCAGGCTTTTCACATAGAGCAGCTCGAAGCATATGCCCAAGGAAACTCGTGTCGTTGGTCCAGTTGGAGGAAAGACAAAGTCGTTCCAGGTTTGGTAGTAGAGAAACGAGAACTGCGACCGAAGCTTCAGGAGATCCGCATTGGACCTTTTTACACCACTGCTCGGTGACAGCCTCCGAAACACCTGTTTTCCCTATGGCCGCGGAGATTTGATCGCTGGGAAGCTCTGGGATGACAGGTGGCGGATCAGGAGTCTCCTTTGTCCAATCTGAGCGATACGAGCCGATTTCATCGATGTAACCCAAGCCTTCAAAGTCGGCATGGCGTATCAAAGGGCACAAGTTCTGTCTTCCTAGCAGTGTTCGGAGTAGCTGGAGTAATTGAGTGATAGGCGGGTGGAACTCCCTGGCCCATTCAAATTTGACGGAGGAATAAACCAGAGGCTCGGTGAGGCTGTGCAGGGCACGACAGGTCAATGAGAGTCTGCCCAGATCGCTTTGGGGAGTAAATTCGGCGATGTGGAGCTGCACCTCCTGGGGGCAGTCGAGAAATGATATGGGCGGCATTTTTACAGTCAGAACTCTGGTAATATTTCACACACGACTAAGGTGAAGGAGGAGGATTCAGGCTCTTATGTTGTTGGTTCAACGTGAAACCACTCAACAAGGTTCAGCCCAGATTACAGTGATCGGCACCGCCATGTTAGTGAGGCTTCCAGCACACCCTGGTCCCTGAAGATCCTACCCTGAAACGATTTACGCGCTGAGAAAATCTTTTTCCAGGCAACGACCCAGTAGCAATCCTGTAGACTCGTGTCAATTTAGGTGAAGTTAATGTGTCTAGCACTATGACCACATGATATCTTAGGGACCATCGATTTCACTTCCCAAGCCCCTCTTTTAGACAAGCCTTGAGATCTCCATCAACGCGACCGAAATACTCTGTAAAGAATTAGCAAATAACTACTTAGCACTTGTACAGTTTCATAAAACTCACCAACTACTTGATCCTTCATTTTGTCGGGAATATCGCTCAACGTCGGAAGAATATTATGCAAGAACTGCTCCTTTCCCTTTGGTTCTTTGCAGATAATCTTCCACAGCGCTCTGGGCTGCTCAAAGTCCTTATCGGTGATGGAAGTAGCGAAAGCTGTGACATGGCCAGACCAATCCTCATGAGTAGGAACTTGGACTCGTTTGCTCATACTGACTGGACGAAGCTCTGAGCCGACGTAGTCAGGATCGCCTCCGTAGTTACCGTTGATGGTGCCTGGACCGTCGCGGACGTATGGGGCATAGACCTTGTTGATGGGCTTGTTGCAGGGGAGTTGGAAGTAATTGGGCCCGACTCTGCGAATTGTTAGATGCGGCGAGTGAATTGGTGGGTGGGTTCACCTACCTGTAGCGATGAGCATCTGGGTAGCTAAACATTCTCGCTTGTAGTACTTTTCTCGAGTTAGTCTCTGGATCTAAACGTCGAGGGGGTCTATATACCAGGATCCGCTGACGGTCCAATGCCAGGAACCATGTTTGAAGGCGAGAAGCAAGCCTGCTCCAAGTCTTGGAAATAGTTGTTGAGCTATGACAAAATATCAGCACCTGAGAACCTCTAGCATCATGAAAGCGTACATTCTTGGTAAGAGTCATTCTACCGACAAGCCTGAGAGGGTACTTCTCAAAAGGCCAAGTAAACGTATCATCAAAAACATCAATTGGAGCATCTTTGACTTCATCGGGTTGCATAACCTGGATGTAGACACCCCAGGAAGGGAAATCTCCTTTCTCAATGGCTTTGAAAAGATCTTTGACGTGGTAGTCTGGTTCCGAGCCTGCTAAGCGTTGAGCAGTGTCTGCATCCATTGTCTTGATTCCATCATCAGGGCGGAAGTGCCATTTGACGTAGACATAGCTACCATCCTAGGTTGCATCAGCTTGGTTTGTCGAACTCGATGCTGGACTTACAGCCTTGTTCAGGGTATAGGTGTGAACGCTAAAGCCATTGATGTTCCTCAGCGACGCAGGAATACCACGCTGCCCAAAGAGGTGCATCAGAGCATGAATACCCTCAGGGTTATTCAGATGAAAGTCCCAGAACATGGTGTTGTCTGGAACATTCGTCTGGGGATGTCTCTTGTGACTGCGATTCATGGACGGAAACTTGATCGGGTCTCGGATGAAGAACACGGGCAGATCGTTGAAAACAAAGTCCTGGATGCCCTCTTCAGTGTAGAATTTGGTAGCCCAGCCACGAACATCGCGTACGGTATCGCTAGAGCCTTTCTCTCCGCCGACGGTTGAGATTCGTGTGAGTAGTTTCGTCTTCTTGCCGATGCCTGTGAGGAAGTCTGCGTCGGTGAGATGGGAAATATCTTCGAGAACTTCGAACTCGCCAAAAGCTCCAGCGGCCTTTGCGTGTACGCTCCTGGATCTGCAGTCAGTCAATGGCCCTGGGTTGGGCAGAAAGCTAGGTACCTCTCTGGAATACGTTCACGAGCAAAGTGAGCGAGTACTTCGATGGTTTGCGTGTCGCTCAAGACAATGAGGCCGCCATTGCTTTTTCCGTAGCGAATTTGCTGGACCGATCCGGGATTTTCGCTTGGTTGCCCTAGATAACAACGTCAGGCACATAACTGAGACGAATCGGATTGCGTGTACCATTGGCAAGAGTCGACATGGGATTGTTCTGAGACTGATTCTGTAAGCCTTTAACGGGGATTACAAGCTGGAGTTTACTTACCATGGTTAATTTGATGATATCTTGTCGCTGCAATTGATCGCACTACGAATCAAACAACCTCCTTACAGACGCAGCACAGCTCATCTTATCTCCCCCGTCCTCCATCACCTCCATCCTCAATCTTACACGGAAAGCTCGGAAGCTCCTGAATTGAGTTGACCCCGCACTCGTACAGCAGCCACTTTGTCATGATGATTTGTGATGCATCCCAACTCTGTCAGCTCTTGATAATAACCCCACTTTGACCGCTCAACCACCAACCATTCAAGACAACAGCATTAGAAAATAGTGTCACCGCTCAGGGAATAGAGGGTAGATCGGCCCTATGGCTTAAACTCAATGCTTCACCTGCATAACACGGCTTATCGAGCCAATGATCTCAAGGCGTGGCTGTTTTTGGGTACACTACTGTCTGCTTCGTCATTGGTCTGGTAGTCTTACTCGATCTAGATCGTTTTGAGCAGATCGTAGGGTTACAACCTTATGCGACGCCCGCATGCTGAACCCTCTGCCCTGGTACAGCCCAAGTTAACTTAAACCCAAAGCTCGCCGTCTTTCCCCTCTTTTACTCAATTACACCAAAAATCTAATTTTTCTGCTGCTTCTCAATCATGAAGACTACCAATCGTCCTGATGAATGGAAGATCGAGCAAGGTCTCTCCGGCGCGGTCCTACCTGTACTGGACCAAACTGGACCAAAGACCATAGCTCTGGATCCTCAGGTCTTTGGGGACCTCACCAAAGATGAAGAAGCCATCAAGTCGGTCGGTGATCGTGAGAAGCTCTTCACTCGTGAACGCAAGGGTTGGGTTGGGTAAGACTCTTCTCAAGTGTGCTATGCCAAGCTGACCAGTGAAGCTTCGTTGAGTGGGAGAATTACCCTGACAAGAAAGCTGCTGCGCACAAGCTCTTGACGTCCCAGACTTTTCCTCCCAACCCTGAGTTTCAGCTTGGTCCTATTCCGGGAACCAATCCTGTTCTTCCTGGTACGCACTGGAAGATGTGGCATCATGCCATCGGAGGTGAACTCACCAGCGTGCCTGAAGATTCGTGGGCTACTGTGCTCAAAGAGAAGCACCCTGACATGCTGCATCTCTTGCAATTCCCTTACAATGGCGAGCCACCCAAGCGCTTACTCACTGATAAGGAGTTTACTCCCAATTCCCTTCACTTCGTGAGAAACCACGGTGGAATCCCCATTATCAACAAAGAAGACTTTAGCTTCCTCATGGATGGTCTCGTCGCAAATCCCAAGTCCTTCACCCTAGATGAACTCATGGACGAGTCAAAGTTTCCTCGTATGGCCAAGAACGTCACAATCCAGTGCTCTGGAACTCGTCGTATTGAGCAGATCCTCAAATACCCGGGTCAAGGTGATGAAGTCCCCCAGGCACCTTGGGCCGAAGGAGCAATTGGCACTGCCAACTACGTTGGTATCAGCCTCAAGAAGGTTATCAAGGCTTGTGGTGGCTTGATCGATGGCGCTAAGCACTTGGAGTTCTACGGTGCTGATACCTACTTTAAGGACGACAAGGCGATGAATTATCTCGTCAGTGTTCCTTGGTCCAAGGTCAAAGCCAATGAAGTCATGCTGGCCTGGGAGATGAACGGTGAAGAACTCCCCAAGATCCATGGATATCCTCTTCGAATTGTGGTGTTTGGCTACATCGGCGCACGCAGCGTCAAGTGGCTATACCGCATCAAGGCTATCAAAGAGCCGTCACGCGCACCTGTCCAAAGCCAGGAATATCTTTACTTCCCTCAGCAAGTCGGCAAGCACAACTTCAAACTCACCGATGGTATCCAGATCCAGGAGATGCCTGTCAGCTCTGCCATCATGTCACCGTGGACAAAGCAAGTTGTCATCCACAACGGCACAATTCGTTGCAAGGGCTGGGCCTACTCTGGTGGCGGACGTTGGCCCGAGCGTGTTGAACTCTCCAACGATGGTGGCTTCAACTGGTATACCGTTCCACTTGAAAAACTTTCCAAGAAGCGTAAGTGGACCTGGCGTACTTGGGAGTTTGAGCTGCCATGTGACGTCGAGGGTTGGGTTGAGATTGTCTGTCGCTGCTGGGATAACTCTCTCAATACCCAGCCGCCTGATGTCCGAACAGCTTGGAATTGGGGCCTTCACGTCACTAGCTCGTGCCACAGGATCTCTATTTATAGTGTAAACAAAACGAAGGAGAGAACTAAGGCCCGCTTGGATGAGTTTGAGAAGAAGGGTATTCCATTTGGTCCGATCACTGTTCCATTGGCATTCCCATCTCAGAGTTGGGATGATTACGATAAGTTCTGGAAGGAGCATGATCCTCGTGATGCGTACGATGAGTAACAGGGAAGAGGATATAATAGGTCACGGAACTGCAGCAAACAAGAATGCCAGCTCGAGAATTCAGATAATTGATTGTAATGTTTATCAAAGCAACCCTTCAAGTAGCCAGGTCTTGTTTTGTAAGACACTTAAGCACTCTTCTTCCTAACAAGAAGCAAGACACCAGTCATGTCACCTGTAAGCATCTCCTTGCCTTTCTCCACGCCTGCTTCACTGAGGATCTTCTCAATCCTTCTTCTGATTTGACGAACAACGTCATTCTCCGTCCCGACTGCTTCAGGATGGGCTTCACGCCATCTGGTAACAGGACTAGCGGTTCCAAGAACCATCTCCACCATATCTAAACTCACTGGTGGCGAATGCTCAAAGAACATGGTCTCGGAATCTGGACCAGTACACCATTCTTTGCGGATGAATGACTCTTGATCAAACACGGAAACAGGCGGATCAAGGCTCCAAGGCAATGGCAGGTCGCGGTACAGATCACGGCCCATGAGATTACCCGGCAGCATATAGTCTTGAACCAAGTTATCAAGGTCGTCGATAACTTCCTGCACGGCTTCATGAGCTGGCATTGACGGATCAACTCGAACACCAGCAGCTGTCCAAAGAGCCACAGTACCTCCAGGCTTAAGGGTCTTGTCAGCCTGCTTCCAAAAGCGCGGCATGTCAAACCAATGGGCACAAGTGGCTGCAGTGATTACGTCGACGCTGCCATCAGGGATAGGGCTGGCAAGTTCAGATCCCAGAGATTCAGCTGAGGAGACCTCGAACTTGACATTTTCGAGCGTGGTAATAGCTCGCGCGGTGCTAATCATTCCCTCTGAGGGGTCGAGGCCATAGGTAGTCTTGAAGTGAGGGGCAAGGCTGCGAGTTGCTGTTCCTGGTCCGCAGCCAACATCGATAAGGGTATCAAACTGGCCAGAACCCTCTTTGTGGAAGTTCATAATCGTCTCGTATAGCTTGGGATTATAGTTCCGACGATGTTCAGCATAAGTAGCGCCTTGCTGGGCGCTATACGCCCGGAAGGTCGGGTCAGATGGCTGTTGTGTCTGGCTCATGATGAAGAATGATATGGGTTCAGAGATTTTTACGAAGGTTCGTGTCGAAATCAGTTGTGTATTGCAGAGATCTTTATTGAAGGCGGTTTATATATCACGAGGTGAATCATCTAGTCCTAGTCCGTACGGTCAATTATATAGATGCCGTATCCGATGAGTCGGCGGCTCAAATGCCCCGTGCTTACGCGTGCTGGAATCTCAACATCCAATAACGTATCAGCAAATGCAAAGTCAGCAAGATCAGTTTCTCAACGAATATGACGAGTGGTTGATTGCACTAAAAATGGAGTCATTCAAGAGGCAGTCGTCGAAATGCATACCTAATTAGGCAAAGCGACCTTGCGCGCTTTATCTTCGGATCCTATACTTCTCCTCAAGGGCTTTTTGACTGAGAGCATATACGCCTACTCCTACCAGGTCATCCCCAATCAAATTGAGTCTTTTATGCGCAATACGCTTCCTGAAGCTCTCTGTCGCCGGGTGACTCATGTTCAGTTAGCCAGACTTTTGCAGCCTGTTCTCAGTCCACAGGAGGCGAGAATTATTTGAGAGGAAAGATATTTGCCCCTAGAACATGCGAGTCTATAATACTTCTTGGGGTCAGTTTACTACTACGCACTAGATCGCGCATATATGTTGACCCAACTGAGCCTTCCATGATATATAGAACACCCGAAGTTGAATAATGTAAATTAGAGAGATGTGCCCCCAAAAGTACTTAAAAGCTTCATTCTTTCATGAAACGTGAGAAATCTCGTTATTTTACCAAACGACCATGGGCCTGAAAGACCAGAGCCTCGCGGATGATTTGGCATGCCAAATTGAGCGTTTCGGAGCTTCTGCAACAATACTAGCTTTTCCCGTGTTATCTTTCAAATATGTTGTACTAGTAATCGCTCTTGACTGACAACCAACCCTTCTGCGAATTCTTGAGCGATGTAACGCGAGCTGCATGTTTAGTGTTTTCTGTAACAATCAGTCAGGCATCGTGGGATTGCGTGCAAGTTATGGTGTAGTTAGATGTGATATCGGCAGTCGAGACTTTGTCACTGAGAGTAAACATCGCCACCCAGAGCTTTGTCTTCTTACGTCATAGACTCTCATTATTATAGTCATGCAATATCCTTACATTTAACCCAGCATCTTTGTATTAACTATAGAATAACTATAGCCTATAAGGTTAAGCTTTA
>JACCKW010000355.1:0-30420 GCA_013623355.1 Fusarium bactridioides | reverse complement strand
TTAAATTAATATTATTAAGTTAGTTAGTACTTTTATCTATAGCTTAAAATTCACTATAAATAAGTAAGCTCAAAGCGCTAAACTACTTTAGCAAGAGCCTAGATATTGGGGATGTAAGTCTGTAACTCCTCTAGATAATCTGCTAATAATTACTCTCTTAGACAATTAATCCTCCCCTCAGACTTTTACCCAGCATCTACAATCCGTACTTATTAAAATGCGCGTTAACACTAGCATTCTCTCCCTTCTGAGGCCCATGGGGTCAAGGGGCCAGCTACCTCCTCTTGGAATTACTCAGCTTTGTCTATTTCTGAATAAGCATAGAACCTTGTCTTTTTCACATTAAACTTGCGTAATTTACACGGTGACTTTCCTTAGGGGCGGTCGCTGTGCATACACGAGGAACGGGCCATGCCGCCTACCCGAGTGTGACACATGCAGTCGGAATGGAGGATGCCGATTGACCAGAACATGACGTACAAGATGGACCAAGCAGCAGCAGGCACGATCACAGCAGAGAATCTTCTGCTAGCTTCTATTTTCCCATCTGATATTCCAACCATGGCTCTATGATTATTCCTGTATTGGATTCTCATATAATGTAACATTGAAGAGCTTGCCTTAATTGGTCCAAGAACAATAGAGGAGAATTTAGTAAGCTGCAGGTAGCTAAAACATCAACCAAATACGAATGTGACTTATGCATTGTTCTAGTGTTATACCTATGTAGTCTCTAAACCCACCACCGCTCGGATGCCTTTGCATAATAGTATTTATTATATGCATGGAACTTTTGCTGAAGGAATAATATACGAATAGTGCATCTATACGAAGGTAGATAAATCTCGAGACTCAGACAGACCATAGATATGATTAGAGATAATTACAGCTCTATTATCATTAAGAATTACGTAAATGTTATACCCCGATATCATGAGCACACCGAGCTGATACCGAGGCAGAAGGTTACAATCAAGACATCGGTTTAGACTGCTCAGGCAGGCGATTAAAATGATATATAAAGTTCTGTTGCCCCCAAAGCTAGATGGAAAGACCAGCTCTCTCACAAACCAACAACTCAAACATCTTTTGAAAACACCTCGATATCTTGTCAACATGCGTCTCACTTCAAGCATTACTCTAGCCATGAGCAGCCTAGCCCTTGCCGCAAACCTCAATTATGCGGACAGTATCCACGCTTTGAGCTTTGGCAATGTCAAAACCGAAGGCGAGTCTGGCGGCGTCGTCTGGTTGAATGTTACTGGCTTTGCCACGGATAAGCTTCCACACATCCAACAGGACCTAGGCGTGCAAACATTGGATAATCTCCAGGCACTCAAGGCCATTGCTGGCCTTGCAAGCGTTGCCGCTAAGGAGGCCAAGTGGGGAGACCTTGTGTATTTATACACCGTCTTCGCCATGAATGCCCATGCCCCTTACGCCGATGCATCCAGCTCTGAGATGCAAGAGGGCCTGCTCTCGGCCGTCACCAAACCAGACAAGTCAGGAGTAGACTCGGAGCTTATTGCTTTGTACGCCAAGACTTCTTCTTCACCCCTCCTGGTCAAGGCCTTCGAGGCTCTTCATACCACTGCTGCTCCGTCTCGGACTCATAAGAGATGGAGTAACATCACTTGTGATAGTGCTCACCGGGCTGTTGCCTCAGTGTGCCGCAGCTTGGTCGACAGCATCCATTTTAATGTTTCTGTTAAAACAAATGGTCCTCGAAACATCTGCAGAGGTGGTTGTTGCATCAGCTGGAGCGCCAACGCGACCTTCCAGATCGAAAACTTATACCCTGCTGCGAATTACTGTCTCAGTTTCTGTCACACCACCAATATTAGCTGCGAAATATATGGAGTGAACCTTCAGGGAACTATTGTCGATCAGTGCTTGAGTAACCGAGCTGACGGCTGCACCTAAATATGTCATGGGGTTGTACGAGTGGCTATGATGTCTGGCAGTCAACTGTCCAGAATTAAACCGTTAAGAGTGGGAGGAAAAAAGGCAATAAAGAGCCTAGGATTTGTCTTTGAACTTAAGATATCTATATAGCTTAGACTTTATTTAAATAAAGCTTTTTACAGTATAAATAAGGTAAATATTGTTAGGCTATTTTAACCTCTTTTAAAGGATCTGTAGTAACTGTAGGATCTAATCCGCTATCCAAGCGCCTCATCTCCGCATGGGCCTTCCGCAGGCGGGGGCTTACGTTGCTGATCTGTAAGGTATAGCAAATTGGTAATAAGGCACTGTGCCACTGCTGCAAGCCCGTCAGCAACACTTGAAGTATCGGCCACTTCGCAATAATGACATTGAAGGTTGGAATCATCGGCGCCGGCATCGGGGGGCTTAGTGCTGCCATCGCCCTCCGACGGACTGGCGCCCAAGTTGAGGTTACTATTCAACCATGCAGCGACTGAGCTCGACTGACGTTGCGCAGGTCTTTGAGAGGTCCAACTTCAAAGATGAAATAGGCGCTGCTATCACCATCACTCGAAATGGAATGCGTGTCCTTCAGCACTTCGGCTTCGATCCCAAGACAGCGCGCGGTGTGCAGAATAAGCAGATGCGTATGGTACATCCGCAGACTCTTGAGGATCTGGTCGTCGAGAACTTCAGTCAGGTTGAAGATGACTACGGGGCACCATTCATGTTCTTCCATCGTGTGGATCTTGACACTGCGCTGAAAGAAATGGCCGTGTCGAGTGATGAGCGATATCCAGGTCCGCCGGTGGTGATACATAATGGACATTCTGTCACGAGTCTTGACTGTGAGAAGGCCACGATCGTGCTGGACAATGGGAAGACTTCTGTGAAAGATCTCGTTGTTGTCGCAGACGGAATTCGAGTAAGTTCAGTATCTAACGCGCTGCAATCCCAACTAGCTAATCCCTTTCAGACCAAACTCATCGACCAAATCACCCAAAAGGACGTCACTCTGGAAGACATCGGCTCCTCATTCTACCGCTGTCTAATCCCCTTCTCCGAAGTAAACAAAAACCCCGACCTCGAAGCCATCTTCAAAAACCAAGATCCAGGATTCTGGGTCCCCTTTGACCTATCCACAGGAACATTCCTCGTCACGTATCCCTGCCGGGATGGAAAGATGCTCAACGTCGCTTTTCGTCACAAGACCAAAGCGGAGAATGAGCACGCAGTCAATTGGAATACTGACACAAGCGTTCAAGATATTACTGCCATGGTTGGGGGGGGGGGGTTTAATCCACTGGTGGTCAAGTTGTTCAGTTTGTCGACGAGTGTTTCTGTTCATAAGCTGTTTCGAAGGGAACCTCTTGAGACATACACTCGAGGGAGAGCGGTGATTATTGGCGATGCTGCACACCCGATCCAGCCAACTCACGGTATGTTTGCAAGTCCTTTGAGGGTCGCGATACTAACAGGGAGCATAGCACAAGGCGCAGTTCTTGCGATCGAGGAAGCAGCAGCACTAGAAGCCCTATTCAAGGACGTGCAGAGACCAGAGAAGGTTGCAGAGCGCCTGGGGCTGTACAATGACATATTGAAGCGTCGCATTCATGTTACTCAGCTACTGTCCGATGCGCAACCGGGAATTTCGAGTATTCTGCGGCACCGTGCTGAAGATATGTGGGGAGAAGGGATCTTTGCTCCTGAGGCGATGAACTTTACGAAACCTGTTCGGGACTTCTTTTATGCTTGGGATGTCATGGAAGAGGCGGAGAAGGTTTTGGCTGGTGCAATATAGTCAACGTTTATTCCTACAGTTTAAACACTTCATAAAAAGACTGGTTCGGCTTTTGGCTAATTTCTACGGTCTTAGAGTAGTGAAGATATGGGAACGATATGCCCTTGCTGCGGGTCACACGTTAGGGAATAGACATACCGCAGTTGGGTCGGAGAAGACATCCACAAGCCTACTCTCATCTCAGATCTGGACTTTAAGTGGTTTCCGATCGCAGTTCGTACAATTTCTAAGGATGCGAGAATCAATACATGAGCTGTTCTGGGAGCGATGATCTTGTCTCGCATTTATGATAGTCCGCATCGGCATGATGACGTACCTAAGCGCATTGCTGCCCAACTTCAAACGGCGTAATACAAAGTCGACTGCCTCGACCAAATCCCTCAACCGTACTAGCAAGTTTTTGACTATTCGGTAAGTATCCAAGTCCAGAATGGCTGCTTCACTTGTCTCTCGTCGTAGAGTCTCAATCGAGAACTCATGTGCGCACCGGGTGCTCCATTCGTGGAATCGCATCACGTATCCTCAACTACACTCATCAGCAAGTTCGTGCCGACTATGCTGTCTTTATAGAGATATTGCTCTAGATCTTGTGAGAGGTCACTTCCCCGACATCTCAGAGGCATTTTTTGAAGACGAGGCTGAGGAGACGCTGAAACTTGAGGAATTGGTCATGGTAAAACATAATCATTCTCTTGTCATTCGAGTACCAGACCATAGAGTCATTCTTGACGTCTTCACAGACATAAATTCCGGTACTTTTGAAGTTGCAGGGAGTCGTTTGGAAAGAAAATACCGTGTCGGGCGATATACAAACTCTGAGGAAAGTTTCGAACACGCCAAACAATGGATTTCCGAGTGTTTGACAACTCACGCCTGTCCTAGACCTGGCACATCAAAAGTCCTGCTACCAAAGAGGTTGCTTGTGGTTGAGGGTACTCTCGACGATCCTGTGAGATTGATAGAGACCCGAGGAGATGAGTATCCTTACGTCTGCCTGAGCCATCGCTGGGGGAATCCTACACACAAGCAGCTTAAAACAACGACACGAACACTTGACACCCACATGAGCAAGATCGAGTGGGAAAGTCTACCTGCCACATTCAAGGATGCGGTAACAGTTTGCCGGTCAATGGATGTGAAATACCTTTGGATCGACAGCTTGTGTATCCTACAGAGCTTTGCGGAGATAACACCCAGCGAACTTGAAGCTACTAGGGATGACTTTGCCCTGGAGAATTCCAACATGGCGAGGACATATCAGAATTCCCATTTCACCATCTCCGCCGACCTCTCAGACCACATGGACAGTGGCTTCTTTTCCAGAGATCCCGTTCATGAATACGACAAGGACGTCACCACTGATAAAGGGAGAGTTGCCTCAGTATACATCAGGAGACCCATCGACCACTACCGAGAGGATATCCCGAATCTGGAGACACGCGGCTGGACTCTTCAGGAATTCCTCCTTCCACCGCGTGTGCTTCACTTCAGTAACTTCGATATTACTTGGAGATGCAAAACACGTATCACTTGCGAATGCGGGCATCTAGACCGACAAAAAAGGCGTCAAGCAGCCTGGCATCGATATCATTTTATTGAAGACGCCACCAGACCTCCTCCGGATGATTCAGAGGGGGCTCTCGAGTGGTGGGAGCAAGTAGTTCATGAGTACACGAGCCGTCAATTGACTAACGCCGCTGATAAGCTTCCGGCGTTGTCAGGCCTAGCACAGCAGCGGAAGCAAGTCAGAGGCGGGACTTACCTCGCAGGACTCTGGCGGGACTCGCTTGTCCACGATCTCTGCTGGTATCACGTCTCAAACTACAACGTCCCCACTTCAGGGGGTGTAGGCCACAGACCTCAGCACTATCGTGCGCCTTCGTGGTCCTGGGCCGCTGTCGATACTGATTCAGGTTGTAGCTGGTGGTGGATGGGGTCAATCGGGCTTCACGCAATTATGCCCGACCATGAGCCAAAGCAAGCATGTCGTGTTGTCCAAGTAAGCTGTGAACCTGCGACGAGTGATTTGACAGGCGAGGTTCGGAGTGGATTTCTGGACATAAAGACGTCGTTGGCACCAGCTGAGATCTGCCGGGATCCTAGAGGAGAAGTCTCGTGGACCATTCGCAAACTTGATCCTTCGCTCACGCTGGAATTCTTCAAGCCTGATTGCGTACTTGAGGACGACAGTCTGAGCTTGGGAGATCAAGTGTTTTGTGCTCCAATCGCTGGTTTCGAAAACATCCGTGAGGTGGAGTGTGCGTGTCTGGCTTTGAAACAGATTGACGGCGACATTTATCAAAGAGTTGGATTCTGCATTATCATTGGAGAGCGTGCAGACCCTGAGTCTTGTCATCAAGATACCAGGCGACCGAACCTGGAGGACTTTGCATGGACGGGCAATGTACAAGTGCAAATTAGGATAGTATAATCGACCTGGAAATGAACGTTATAATAGTCTAATGTCACATTGATTAAGTTAAGAACTTTTTGAACCTCTCAGTATAACTAAGAATGCTACTATACATCTGGATCTACCAGATATCCTCCTTCGAAATGTCAGCAATGATGTTAACCTCGGATGTGAAATGCTTACCTGATATCTCGCAGTATCCCTTAGACTCTTCACCTTATCCGTTACACTTTCAATGGAGATATTCCGCTGTTCGGCCCAGATTGAGACGAGCGTTGAATTGACATCCCTCGCCATGTGCTTTGCATCACCACAAACATACACAACCGCTCCGTTATCAATCATCTCTATCACCTCCTTGGCATGATTCTTGATGAGGTGCTGCACATAGACCTTTTGCCTGGTCTCTCTTGAAAAGGCAACGCGGACATCAAAGCTGTCACCGAGAGTATTCTTGTGTTCCTAGCACAACTTAGTAAGATTGGCTGGACATCAACAGATCGCCGACTTACCTGCCACTCCGACTCGTAGAGATAGTCTTCATTGCGTCGCCTGCAACCAAAGAACAACAAACTCTTTCCAACACTCTTACCCTGTTTCTTCAGCGCAGCCCGCTCCTGCACGAAACCTCTGAATGGAGCAACGCCAGTTCCCGGACCGATCATGATGACAGGTCGAGATGAATCCTTGGGGAGTTTGAAGTTGGACTTGCGAAGATGAATAGGTGCTTTGAAGCCGGTGTACTTCTCTCGAGGGCCATCTAGTTGATACTCTTGTGATTGAGATTCCTGATTTTGAGCCTCTTTGGGTGAGAGAAGGTAGTTTGTAGCAACGCCCTTGAAGACATCAGGCCGGCCTTGAATCTCGGCTGACTCGACGGCGGCGGTGATGGAAACGAGGGAGGGTTGGACGAGAGATGACGAAGAGATGGAGTAGTATCTGGGCTGTAGTTTGCTGAGTCCTTCGACTATGGCTGAGAAGGGGAGCTTAGTCCATGGTTGACCACCACTCAGCATACTCAAAACTTGAGCAAGTGGAAAGACATTTCTGACTGATCCTTTCGTTGAAGTACACCTTGTCACTACCAAGCTTGGTCGCTTCAGCCTTCGCACCTTCAGTAGGTGCAAATGCAGCAATGACGTTGATGAAATCTCGAGACACAGGCCCAGAGATCTCAAGGTGATATCGCAGCGCAGCAGCATACGTAGTCGGTGTAGGAACGGGTGACTTTGCTGTTGCCTCCCGACTGACGATAGAAATAACCGTATCTTTCTTCTCACTCAAACCAAGAATGTTGAGAAGTTGAGTGACTTGTTCTTCAGAGTTGGTCGGCCAGATAGCGACGTGATCGCCAGTCTCATAAGATAGACCAGAGTCACCGAGATCGATTTCCATGTGAATGCAATTCCGATCCTTGGAAGCGAATACCTCTCTGGACTCGGTGATGCTAGCGATGTAAGGATTCGTGTTGCTGAATTGACGGTTTGCTGAGCTGGTATCAAGATGATCTGCGTTTGCTTCACCGAGAAAAACACCAGGTGAGCTCGCATCCAGATCATCTCTTTCCAAAACACCAAACGTCGATTCATAAGCAACATCCCTCTCCTGAAGCCCAAACTCTTGAACAAGCTTCGGCCACATATCCTGCTTCCACGCCAAAAAGTCCTCTTCAGTAGTCCCAGCCGCATCATCAGCCTCCCCAACACTAGCAAGATTCTTCGCACCAAGACCATCCAGCGCTTTAGACACACGTCTCACCATAGCGTTGTAATGCTCGTAAGTGCTGTTCCCCAAACCAAAAGCAACATACTTGACGTTCTGAAGATCAACATCCGGCTGATCCCCGTCCTCGCCACCGGTGATGTAGGTATAAAAGTCCTGAGCGTTATCCGTAGGCTCGCCCTCGCCGTAGGTAGCGAGGACGAACATGAGAACAACTTGCTCTGAGAGTTCAGAGAGGTCATTGTAGTCATACTCCTCAAGATCAGCGACCATGGGATCGAGGCCATAGCGCGAACTAGCTTCTCTTGCTAGCTTTTGAGCGTAGTTCTCTGCAGTACCGGTTTGTGAGCCGTAGAAGATGATGCAGTTTTTGCCGGTGGTGTTGCAGATGTGTGAGATGCTTCGAAGGCTGTCTTCTTTCGAGGCTGTTGATTCCTCTGATGTGATAGGTTTGGGAAAGAAGAAGTTTACGTAGTTTGCCATTGGACAGATACACGACTGCTCCTAGAAGTAGGGAAAGAAGAACGATCAAGTCTGTCGAGTCGATGATAGGAGATTCTGTTGTAAGAAGAGCTTCGTCCAGAATGGACTCGTTGGTCATGATGTCGATGTCAGCCATTGTGTCGATTACAACAGATTAAGATGATTGTTAACCTTCACCTATCCAGAAAGTTTGAAAGCCTATTATACCATTTCGAAGTCATCGCGAAGTTTCTCGTAGCCCGAGTATCCGACGCGGAACCATTTTCCGACAACCGAACTTTCACTGTCTTGACGCACAATGTCCAACAGCCAATCACAAGCATCATAAAGCCATCGGAACTTTCGCAATATTTCCGACCAAAAGTCGAACCAAGGCTTTTAAAAGCAAGATCAAGATTTCACATAATGGGAAATACGGATATAGAGATCGCGGTGCTTCGTTCGGTAGCTCGCAGTCATGCGACGATTGTATTATACTGCCACCTAAATACTGTACTAACATCTGTGTATGGGATATGATCCAAGCCACAGGCCTCAACTGCATCTATGTCATCTAATGAAGTACAATGAGGATCAAGCTGCATTCTTCCAAGCGTCCTTGACCAAACTCCACGTCGCAAACACCGCCAGCGGCGAAACTAAAGCCTCGGGTATCAAGCCATTTCTCAGACTCCAATGAGTAGCAACACTAGCCCAAGCCAAATTCTGAAACATATCACTCTTCCACTTTGCCTTCCATGTCTTTGTAGCCAGTTTCTCTCTATCCTGCATGGTATCCATCCACTCCAGTGACAACCGCCCAATCTCAATCATTGTAAACGCCGCCTAGGACCGAATTGCGAGGAACGTTAACTTTTCTTCTGATTCGGCGGAGCGTTTGAGAATTCCTTTGGAGGATAAGAAGCCAACTGCTTCGGAGACGTGGAATGATGTGAGGCAGAGAATCTGTGAAGCTTGGATTCCTATTTCCATCTTGTCCAAAGGTTTCTGTGCTGATCGCTCGGCGGAGATGCGTTTGATGAGATCTCGGGCTGCTTTCCACATGTCCAGGACGCCGAAGAGGCGATTCATGATCTGCCATTCATCAAGCATTGCACAGAGTGCTCTTGAACAGTTTGCGGCTCGTGTTGTTGACGTAGCCATTGAGTTGATATGAGATATTTTGAAGAACGACTTGGAGAGGCCTTTGAGTCTCTTGCTCTGAAGCTTTTGGAGGTAGGATGCTAACAAGTCCATGATGAAAGTGACCAAGCGTATGGCCTCGCCAGCAAATAGAAGGACAACATCTCGACTTTCTCGCGACTCAATAGTCCTGTGTAGATGAGAAAGAAACTGTCCAAGTTGTACGTTTCCGAATATTGACGATTTCGTGTGACAGTCTGGTGAAGAGATCATGATGAACTACCGTGCGACAACAGAGAACAAACAAAAACACAGATAGGGATAATCTGATATCTGATACAAGCCTCACAACAAGTCAACAAAGCATTACGCGGTCTTTGTGCAATGATACAGCATTGACTAATGCTTCCGGCCGGAACGAGCAAAAATGAAACTGATAAGAGTAGTGATGTTCAAGCAGTCGAGTCATGGAGAAGCATGCGTGAAGGTGACACTCGGAATGCTCTGGTTCCGGGGTATCTGGTTCCGAAGAGTGAGGAGATAACGAGGAACGCACGCGTCAATTGATAGCGAAGCGAGCGCAAGAGGCAGTAGGTTCGAAACCTGCAAAGGGCACAAAAAGACCCCTCGTTGAGGCAGGCCTCCGAGGTAAGCCTAGCGCGCCGACCGAGGCCGAGGCACAAGCCTGTTACTAGGCGTAGTAACTATAAAAGCCGGGGGTTATAGGGGGTCTGTTAGCAGGGTCTGCTGGCTTTAGCTAATTAGCAGGCTGGTTATAGTAGGTCAGGGACGAAGGAAGAGCTATGATTAGTCCGGATTAAATAAAGCCTGATTTTCCCTACCTTAGAGGTTAAATGGCGAGGGTGTAAGGGGGTAACAAGGAATTAGGTTAGATCAAATTGTGCAGGGTAGTAACCCTAGATAACTGCAGGCAGTAATAAGACTCCATTTACACGTTCCAAAAAAAAAGAAGCGAGCGCGCCTTTTTTTCTTTTATCTCTTAGTGTCGGGTAAGTACTTGATCAGGAATTAGTGCGTTTACTTCCGAAATAGGTAGTTTACGGTTATGCTGCAAGAAGGGAATGGTGTTGTTGTTAGCTGCCTGCAGTAACCGTACAATTTGATCTGACCCAATTGGGCAATTTCATCACCTTACTCCATCAGCCGTTGAACTTTACAGGGAGAGGGAATCGGACTTTATTCGGTCCAGGCCAATCATTGCTCTCTTTTTATCCGGACTGTAACTGGCTTGTGCCTCTTCGGCCGGCCTCAACGAGGGTCTTACGTGTGCAAGAGGAAGTCATCTCGAACACCAGAGCAGGTCATTGCAATATTCTCATATGAACTTAGTCATTCAATGGTAGTTGTTTCAACATCTACAGCTTAAAGACATTGACCTTGACACACTTAACCTGCGTCCAATCATGCAGCGCGTCCTCACCATTCTCCCGCCCAAACCCACTCTGCTTAATCCCGCCAAACGGCGTATTCGCATTAACGCTTCCCCAGGAATTAACACAGACCAATCCGCACTCAATCTTGTCCGACACGCGGATCGCCTTGCTGATGTCATTTGTGAACACTGAAGCAGCTAGACCGTAGACGTTGTCGTTCGCAAGATCAATGACTTCTTGCTCGGTCTTGAACTTGGCGATGCTGGCGACAGGGCCGAAGACTTCTTCGCGGATGATGCTGGCTGAGGGTGCGACGTTGACGTATGCTGTGTTGGGGACGAAATGCCCCTCTGAGTCGTGTGTTTGAGAACCGCCGTGGAGGACTTGTGTTCCCTCTGAGTTGGCCTTTGCGATGAACCCCATGATCCTCTCCTTTTGCGTTGAGCTAATAACAGGTCCTTTCATCGTCTCCTGCAGCAAAGGATCACCCATAACAGCATCCTTAGTCCTCTTCGAAAACTCCTCTACAAACTTATCATAAATATCCTCCTGCACATAAATCCTACTCCCCGCCGCGCAAATCTGTCCATTATGAGTAGTAATCCCCGCAGTAGCCCACATAAGCGCATTCTCCCAGTCAGCATCAGAGAAGATAATACTAGGGCCTTTTCCGCCAAGCTCGAGAGTCACGCGCTTGAGGTTCGACTTTGCAGCGCTCGCGAGGATGGTGCGCCCGACGCCGACGCTGCCAGTGAAGGAGAGCTTGCGGACTTCGTGGTTGTCGGCGAGCGCTTGGCCTGCGACTGTGCCGAGACCGCAGAGGATGTTGACCACGCCGGGGGGGAAGCCGGCTTCGACGATGAGCTGGCCGAGTTTTTGGCCGTAGAGGGGGGCTAGCTCGGGGGTTTTGATGATGAGGGTGTTGCCGGCTGCGAGGGCGGGAGCTAGCTTCCATGAGGTGATCATGCTGCAATTGTTAGTACCGAGGGATAGTAGGGTGAGAATGTAGGGCTTACAGAGGAGTGTTCCATGGTACAACAGCCGCACAAACACCAATTGGCTCTCTCTTGGTATACGCAAGACCACTCTCATAGTCGATGCTCTGCCCATCGAGTTTATCCGCCCAGCCCGCAAAATATCTACACGTCTCAGCTGCCTGAGGAACACTCATCCCCATGGACATGTTATACAGTATTCCCGCATCAACAGCCTCAATGGACGCAAAGTCCTGGACATCACGCTCAATAAGATCAGCGAGCTTATTCAACAGACGGCGTCGTTCCTGGGGAGGTGTAGTCTTCCACGTCGCTGATGCCTTGCGAGAAGACAGTACAGCGCGGTCGACGTCGGAGGTCTGGGCGGCGGAGACGGAGCCGATGGGGGAGGCTGTGGTGGGATTTTCGACTATGACTGTCTTGTTGGTTTCTGCAGGGGTGAAGGTGTTGTCGATGAAGAGGCCGGTGGGGACTGTAAGAGTGAGTAATTGTGTGGTGGTAATTCACGGGTGTAACATACGTGTGATCTTGCGTCCACCTGCGCCTGTAATGGTGAGTTCCGCCATATTGAGTTTGGGTATTTCGGGTATAAAATAATAGCAATATCCAATTATCAAGATCTTATCAAACAGCTAATAATCGATAACACGCAGGCAAGAGAAGAGAAGCGCGCAGTGAAACCGCATGCATATTACTTATGTACATTACGACGACCATTCCACTCGGAATCCAGGCTGGTATGTTCCGCAATAGCACTGACCATGTTACATGAGGGGTTATGCATAATCCAGGGTCTCACAAACACCTCTTATTCTTACTAATTACTTCACCGCGGTCAGATCATCTCCATATCTTACGTATATCTAACCCACTGCCCTGCTTGAACCGTTTCAGTTGATGACAGGAACATACGATAATGTAGTATCAGTGCCGCTGTCCAGTAGGAGCCGCAATGCGATGGAGAGGAATGAGTCTTCCGATTGGGCCGCGGCTATGGGCTCGGAACCGCAGTGGCGATTCCGATACTGCGGAGTTAGTGGACGAAATAAATCACGCAGATGGGCACGGGTCAGGTAATATCTCCGTAATCTCCAGCGGCCCGCTTCCGTGATACAGAGGAGACTTGGCGAGTCGGCAGTTGAGTGCCAAGATGGAAAGGCCGAGATCCGTATCAATGAATGCCTATCCAGGCGATATTGTTTCGACGGCACCTGATGGAGTATATCCGGAAGGGGTGGACATTTAATTTGCTAGTTGTTTGAGATGGCATTTGAGCTTGGGCCGCAAGGCACTACGCATCGTTTGAGGGCGGGGTAGAGCACATTGCCAGCCATAACTCTTTAGGCTTATCCCACTTCAGCTTTCGTTTGTAGCGTTTGCTAGTGGTAAGCTTGAGCAATTTGTTCAGTAGGTAGCTAGACGAAGGACTCTGTCTACCAACTTTTCTGCAGCGTGACGACGCCACGCTCATGCTCAAATTCGGAACGGGCGTGCTGGAGTAACAGTTGCAGACATACTTCGATCGCGATTTTGAGCACAATGAAATGCTAGATACTTGTTGAATATTTGCAGAATATTCAGATGACCAGGTCTTGAATTGAGGCTTCTTGATCTGCATGGAGCAAATCTCTTGTCTAGTTTGCAATCCTAACTTATAACCACTAACTTTCCACGCGCTCGGCCCGGTTTGATCCTTTTGAACGCTGCGCCTATGTCCGCTTGAGGTTAAGGACATTATAGGTTCTGCATCCCTTCCTGTCACAATCATTTCTCGCAACTAAAATAAAAGCTGCAGCTTCACTTGTGATATATTCAGTTTGACGGCATGGAGAATACCAAAACGCACATCCTTTCGGATGGCAGGACTCTAGCTTATGGCGTTTACGGGGCTGGTGGTGACGCTCCCGCCCAAAATATCCCCGCTGTTCTCCATTTCCACGGCATCCCCGGCTCACATCATGAGGCCGCCGCGTTCCACGCGTCTGCCATACTGCACGGCATACGCATCGTCGCTATCTCGCGCCCAGGCAGCAGTCTATCCACTCCGCAGCCCAACCGCACACTGCTCGACTTTCCAGCTGACGTTGTCGCGCTCGCCGACCATCTGAAGATCCAACGCTTCGCCGTGCTGGGCTTTTCTGCAGGCGGGCCTTTCGCTCTTGCATGCTGGCACTGTATCCCTCGGACGCGTCTGATCGGCGCTTCGCTGGTCGCCTCGGTTCTACCTCCGAGTCTCGGCTCCGAGGGTATGAACACAATGACATGGACTGTCTTCAAAGTCGCAAGATGGGCACCGGGCTTATTGGCATGGATATTCGACTGGAAGCTTGGGTCCCTCGCGCGCGACGAACAACATCCAGAGAGGCTGGAGCAGCAATGGGAAGCGGACCTGGCGTCGAATCATGGGCCAGACTATAGCGCCTGGAAGGGAGATGTGGAGCTGAGGTCCGCATCGGTAAAGAGCCTTCGCGAAGCAGTACGGAAGGGGTCGAGTTCCGTAGCCTGGGAGTACCGACTCCTGGGGATGGATTGGGGATTCGAGCTAGGCGAGCTAGACGTTGAGCCGGGACAAATGGTGTTCTGGCAAGGAGAAAGGGACACTAATGTATCAATGGCGACGCTAAGAAAAGTATCTTCAATAATTCCGGAGGCAAAACTTTGTGTATCAAATGGCGACGGTCATTTAAGCTTAATGAAGCAGGAGGATATCATGGCAAACATGAAGGATATGTTACGTAGTTAAGCTAGTAATGGGCCGAAGTCCGTGACGATAAATGAGTGGGCAAAGGAAGGCAATAATCGTGTAGGGCGCTCTCGACTAACTCAATTAAAGTAGGTGCAGCATCTTGCATTTGATGATCTCTTGTCAGACCCGCAATCTTCAACTTCTGAAGACTCTAGGGTAGCATGTCACCAAAGCTCTAATAAATGTTTTCTTTTAACAAATCTACTGTCGAAATCGTTTCACATTATCAGCGGCAATCGGCATTTATCTCTTGAAATCTCATTCATGCTAAAATAATCCAAACACTGATTTACAATCTCATGCCATGCCATGTCGCTCCCAATACCATCGAATGACGCCGCCTACAGCTTAGGTCCCTCCTCCTTACAGCACCCACTCGTCAACCTCGACGCAACATCCTTATCAGACGGGACATCAAGCGCTGGATTCCCTGTGAAGAAATCCGAAGGCGAAATATGCAATTGCAACATCTCGACCGGCATGACCGGCCAATCCTCCACCCGCGGATTATGCGTAAGTCCAAACACACTCCAGCACACTACATCCTGATTCAGCACGTCATCGCACCGATCAGCTGCGTCGCTCACACCGCCGACTTCACTCTTGCTAAGCAGCGTGTACCGTCCGCCAGCAAACAGCTCGTGGTCCTTGTACTTGGTCACCCAGAAGTGCTTCTTCGCGAATAACGCGCGCTTGGCTTGTGTGCTGTTGGGGTCGGCGAGGAGGAGTTGTGTTGCGGGGGGTGTGATCTTGTAGCCGACTGGTTTACCCGACACGCGGTTTAGTTTATTCAGGTTTTGCACTTTGAAGACCCTGTTGCTGAATGGCGCTGCATCAATGCCCTGGGAGGTGGTGATTTGCGTCTGGCGCACTTCATACATGTTTCCGTTGGGATTCGTCCTCTTATCCATTCTCAACGGAAGACTCTCCTCTTGCACAACGGTGTTTTCATTACCGTCGATGGACGGATCGATACGCACGCAGAAAACGTGCTGATGGTTTTGAGCGAGGGCGCCGGGGCTGACGATGTTTCCCCAGGGTGCTGTCTTGCCGGGGTCCATGTTTACAACGGACACGATGCCTGTTGCACGGGCTTCCACGACGATGCCGGCTGCTTGGTCGAACTTGTAGTTGAAGACGTACTCGTAGTTGGCGAGAGTGATGATGAACTGGATGACAAGTTCGCGGCGGCGTGTTACTACGGCGCGGCCGGTTCGCCAGTCGGTGTGTTTCCAGCCAATGCCGTTGTCTTGCTCGTGCAGACAGATGACATTCTTGGTTTCCTGCGCAGAGCCATCTGCGTCTGTGAGGACACCGTCGAAGTACTAGAGTCGTTAGTCATGAAACTCATGAGTTCAGGTTTGAGGTTACCTTGATCACGCCGAGACAGTCGCAGCCGAGAGTGAGATTGTCGACGCAGTGCCCAAGACCGCCGTCACCAAAGTCAAAGGCTTGCTTACGGTGGTATGGTGGACGGGGGTCAGCATAAGGAACAGTCTGCCACCGTTAGCACGTCTCTTGTGAGAATTAATAAGTAAACTTACCATATCGCTGATGCTCAATCTGTACAGAACAGGACGTCCATCATAGCGAATATCGTGGATGACAGCTCCCTCACGAGGATTAAACGTAACCCTCATTCTCCACTTTTGCCACTGGATAAGATTCCCGTCTGTAATCGAGAAACTCGGCCCTTGAGGCTGCACAACCATCAAGGGCTTCAAATCCTTCCTCGTCTCACTTTCCAAAAGCTCAGGGACATACTCTGCGCTCTGGCAGTGATCAATAGCCCCAGTGGCATACGTCTTTCCAGTGAGACTATCGCCACTGCCGCCTGTAGCAGGCTCATCAATCCGGATGATCTCCTTGGTGGCAGCATCCATGACGGGGATCAAGGGCATGGGATAAGCGTAAAAGTTGGAATCTTGACCCTTGCGAGCATCGCGCGCAAAGACGAGTGCTTGGAAGTAGCGCGTGTTGCCATCTTCTAGATCTGGCGCACCATAAGGCCAGGGCTCAATGACTGTCTCGAAACCCTCGGGGAGCTTGATCTCCTTGAGTTTATCCTGGAACATCTTTGATCTCTTGCAAGACTCAACCACAATGTCAAACTCAGCCCTACTAAATCAGCATCGCACTTGGTCATCAGTAATAGGTCAACTTACGTGGTCAGACTGGCCTGGTGCTCCTCGCTGATGAGCTCCTGCGCAACAATACTCCGCTTCGTAACATCAACCACAGACTCATAGTAAAGCGACTTCTGATCTCCACCAATGACATCGTAGAAAACCTGCGCGCAGCGATCAGGTCTCGGCGACGAAGCAGTCAGAGAACCAGAGTGCTCAAGCTCAAGAAATCGGAGGAGTTCTTCCTTGGGAGGCTGAAACAGGTACGATTGTCTAAAGAACAGCAGCGCACCGGGGTGAGACGCCTTGACGATGTCGCGAGCAAGGTTGGTCTCACGCGCCGTGAGGGCAGACAAAGGATGTGGTGCAGCCATGGTTGGACAAAAAAGACTCAGGACAATGGAATTGTGGTTTGTTGGTTCGATCAATCAGCAGATGTGATGTTTCGCAGCTGTCAAATAGTACACCCCGGAAGGTCTCGTTCCGAGCGTTACACTCTGAACGCCCCTCGGAACGCGGAATCGCAATCTCTCTTATCTCACCCATATCAACACCCTTGTCAAGTAATAACACAGCCCGTAAAGGATTTACTACGACGTACTAGGCTAGATCTCCCCGCGTTCTTGATACGGCCCCTGTTTAGCGTGTGTTTTGATCAGAGATGTGATATGCCAGCAGGGGGGTCCTCCGGTATCTCTTTTCTCTTATGAAGATGATGTATATGAACGACATTTCCGTGATTTCCATAGCTCCACTAACTGAAAAAAAGCCATAACTTTACTCTATAAATATTTATTATTCTTTGTCTGAAAATGGGCGAGCCTGAGAAAGTTAACGTGGCTGTTGACAAGGACGCCATGAGTCTTGAGGGCAATACCGGAGTTTCGAGCGATGATGCCCTGCGTCTTGCGCAGTTGGGTCACACGCAGGAACTTCGAAGACAGTATTCTCTCTTTTCCCTCTGTGCTCTATGCGTTTGTCTCATGGCGACATGGGAGGCTCTATCTTCCGTCGTCGCTACAGCCCTCATCACCGGCGGAGCACCCTGTCTTTTCTACAACTAGTCCGTCTCCCGTTACCCGAATACAAGCACAACTAACATGATCAGTCTACTATCAGCAGTATGTTCAATCTGAATCGCCAGTTCTCTTGGCGAGATCACTTCGATTTATCCTACTGCTGGAGGTCAGTACATCACCCCCTGGACGTGACCCTTTTAGCTCGAGACTAACGTGTCGGAATGGTAATCAGGTCAATATCACTGGGTAGCAGCCCTTTCGCCCACTTCCATTCGATCGACCGCGTCTTGGGTCACAAGCTGGGTCAGCATTGGCGGACAGGTTGTTCTCACATCTTCTGCCGCCTTTGCTGCTGGTCTGCAGATGCAGGCACTTATAATTGTCAACAACGATACGTATGTTCCTGAGCGGTGGCAGGGCATGTTGTTCTACTGGCTTGTTCTGGTTTACGCGCTTGCTCTCAATATTTGGGGGGATAGACTTCTTCCGCATATCAATACGGTGTCGGGTAAGTACTTCCGCTGGCGGGAGATGTCTCGGAACTGACGGCTCTAGGCGCCATTCATGTCATCGGCTTTGTCACAATCGTTGTTGTTCTCGGTGTCATGGCACCAAAGAACTCGGCTTCGTTTGTCTTTACAGAGGTCACCAACTCTAGTGGATGGGCCAACGATGGTGTATCATGGCTAGTCGGCCTCTTGAGTGCCGTGTATCCCTTCCTCGGGTAGGTCCTCCCATTGCACTCACCACTTCCCACCTAACCCATCACAGATACGACGCTGCCTGCCATTTAGCAGAAGAAATGCCCCACGCCAGCCGTAACGTCCCTCTCGCCATGGTAGGCAGTGTAACCGTCAATGGTCTCATGGGTCTCGTCTACTGTATCATCTTCCTCTTCTCAACCGGTCCCCTCGAGAAACTTCTCGCAACACCCACTGGCTTTCCCTTCATGCAGATCTTCCTTGATGCGACCAAGAGTCGGGCAGGCTGCACTGTTCTCTCTGTCATCATCACCCTCACCGCTGTCGCAGCGACTGTCGCTGGAACTACATCCACGTCTAGAACGCTGTGGGCTTTTGCGAGAGACAAGTCAACTCCCTTTGACAAACACCTCAGCAAAGTCAACAAGCGTCTTCAGATTCCTGTTTATGCTGTCGTGGTTGTTATTGTTCTTCAGATGTTGCTTGGTCTCATCTACCTCGGCAACACCACTGCCTTCAATGCCATTCTCTCCATGTCAATTATTGGCATGTATGTCAGCTATGCTCTACCCATCATCGCGATGCTCTTTGCCAGGAAGAGCCTCCAGACTTCCAATGGCTTTGGTCCTTTCAAGCTCGGACGTATCGCTGGCCCAGCTGCCAATGTGATCAGCTTGATATGGATCACTGTTGTTGTCATCTTCAGCACCTTTCCATCTGCTATGCCAGTTACACCACAGAACATGAATTACTCCATCGTTGTCTTGTCTGGGTGGCTCTTTGCTGGCATTGCGTACTATGTCTTTCGTGAGAAGGATAAGTTCGAGGTTCCGGTTGTTGACCTTGACGTTGTCGAAGGCCTTCGTGATGGAGTCCATAACAAATAATTCGACAGTGATAGTTAAAAATTGGAGATATGGGTCTTTTCCTTGATAGCGCGTTATGATGGGAGGTCTAAATTGTCTTGACACTATTATCATGGGATAGGACGATACTTGGGAGCTCAGTTTGTACGATACTATGCAATGAACACGCTCTTTAACATACCAACGCTTCAATCATATTGTTACAGTCTGGTCTCCGCCAAGTTCCATTCAACCGTGACTTCTAGAACCCGCCATTGAACCGACTCAAGTCATCACCCTGTCCAACACCCCCATTCTGATCCGGCAGTGCCGCAGCTTGATCAAGCCCGTTGACCTGACTCACCGGCCTCAACATATTATCCTGCTCAAACGCACTAAACAAATTCAGCAGATCCGTCTCCAGCCCAAACATATCCGCCATATTCTCATCCATAAAATTACTCCCCAGCCCATTTCTCGGCCAACTCGTCGGAACAAGCGTTTGCTGCTGTCGAACCTCCGGCGTCTCCTGCTGCAGAATCTCCGCAAGTGCTGTGTTCCCAGTAGGTGTGATGGGCGACTCTAGCGATAAAGCCCGATGAATCGTCCCTTTTAGTGAGCGCCATAGTCTTCGGCCTAGTTGTCCGTGCTGAGAAATGTTTTTGAGGAGACGAACTGCATCTTGGAAACTTTGCCGGCAGCGATCGGCAAAGACATCTGGGCCGTGGCATACTGCTAGAAGGATTGTTGCCAAAGCACCCGTGAGGAAATAATTAAACGTTGCTTTCTGCCGAGCGTAGATGTCACTTGTCTCGTTCAGATTCACTAGAACTTGGATCGTATCCTGCGCGAGACTGACAACCAGTTGAGCGCCCTGCATGTCGGAGCGCAAGTTCTCAGCACTCATGACATGGTGTCGCAGAACCAAGTTTCGGATATAATTCCCTCTTAGATAAAGTAGCGTTCTCAAGCGCTGTAAGACTCGAGGTTGATGACGCGGAGCTTGTGAGAGTCGAGGATACACGAGCTGTAAATCCTCAGGGATAGAGTGAACCCATTTCTGCGTCAGAAAGTCAAAGAAGTCGACCTTGTCCTTAGGAACCGTGAATGGCGAAGAATCAAGCGGTAGATCCTCCCAGACCTTGGAGCATAACTTGGCATAGGAGACCATGCATCGAAGATATGGATGCTGCTCACTCTTCTAATCGTCAGTACACACTTTTGCTTGGTACATGAGGGGAACTCACTGGCTCTGGACATTGGGGATCGATGTCCCGATCAGAAATGCCGAATGATAGACTAGTGCCATAACTCCACCTTCGGTCAAGAATGTATACGCACCAGAAGCAACGAATTGCTAAATCTCGTTCCAATGGGGTTTTGAAGTTTTCAAAGAGAGAAGTTCGGCGGTGAAGACCGATTTCGAGACATTCGCGACCGGCATTGCCGATGGCTCTCCAGGCCAGGAGGTCCTCTCCGCAGTGGAACCAGTAGATGCTCTAGATGCTGTCAACAAGAGTAAAGCGAGTCAAGAATTGGCTTACCAGCATGATCATGAGTTGAAGTTCTTGAATGTCGATAAACGCCTCGCCCGAGATCCTGCAAATAACAGGCTCAACCTCGTCGATCAACTTCTTGCTGATATTATTCAGCCCCTGCGCCTCAATAGCAACAGACGTAGCAACCGCGAGCTTGATAGCCTGCACATCCTTAAGCGTATTCTCCATCGGCGTCTGAAACACCGAAACCGCCTTGTTTGACAACTCATTAACGTCAATAAACGGATAAACACTCTGAATCTCCTCATTATAAACATCCAGCAGCCTCTGAACCTCTGCAATTCCTAGACTCGCCAGAACCTCTACATCTTCAACCCCCGGCGAGAGATGCTCGCTCTCAACAACAGGCTCAGTCTCACTCGGTGATTCAGCTGGCGTGCTTGTACCGGTAGCGTTTGGCTCGATACCCATGCCAGTGAGGGAGTTTTCAGCGATCTGGAAACTATACGCTGAGCGCGTGGGACCGACAGACTGAGGCTCGTGCGGCTCGGTGTGTACGTTGCGGATGTCTTTGCGGTAGGTGGACGATGGGTGGCCTTGGGGAGTGGACTTTGTGGAGGAGAGGGTTATGTGGGGGAGACGCTGGGATACGTCTTGAAGGGCTGATGTAAGTGCATTGACTTGGTTTTGAAGGGCGATGACTTGTTGACTGAGCGATCCGACGTCTGTTCTGTCAAGTATTAGTCATGGATTGTGAGATGCGTGAGATGCTCACTGAGGTTCTTGAGTTGAGCGTCTTCGCGACGGCTCAGCATCTTCCTTCGCTGGTTGAACTGTAGGAGCAAAGATGCATTCGACTTTATTAACATCACATCTCTTACAAATCTCATCACCCTCCTCCCTCACACACTTGAGCTTCTTCTTCTTACACTCATTGCTAGTAGGGTCAGTACCTCATATCTCAACCCCCGCTAGGATGGTCGCGTACCAAGCTACAGGCGCGTATTTGGCGCGTTTACTCCGCTGGTTAGAGGATGTAGCCGACTCTGCGATGGAGCCTATTCTCTTGCGACCAGGATCCATGAGTCATTCCGTATACGTCGCGTGTCGTTAATTAAGGCGCCTGAGATACGGGGTCTTGTAGTGTCGAGGTCACTAAGGAAATGGGCGGGGCTGCCTGTAATTATTTCTTTCTGGGGTTGCTTATCAATAATATTCCGCTAAACTAAAAGTGACGACAGGCCCAGACCCTGCTGATCTACGTCTTATCAATGCTTCAGCCTTCACTGGAGCACTGCTTATCGTGCGGAAATAGAGTTTGGACCTTTCTCCAAGTGGTTATTACTTCCACCACTGACTCTTTCTAGCACCAAAAATATCTTCTGATACCACTGATATGATTCTAAGTTGATATCTGCATTATATGTAACAACTATTGTGTCCCATAGTCCGCTGTATCTGAGAGCTTCTGTACCGGGCATTGAACTCTTCTACTAAAATCTACCGCTCAAAGGGTTTGCCATTTTTGCGCATAACCTAGAGCGCCGCTACGAAGTACCTGCACCTGCACCTGCACCTGCTTAACACTATGGCTTCCCCACTTGTAGGTCATTCGCGCCCTGCTACATAGTGGCGCCACGTTAATACAAATAACATCGAAGTTTCATAATACTCTTAACCTCACAGACTACCAACGTTACACCGCAACAACCAATAATGAACTGCATAATAGTAAAATGCCTGCGATGTAAACGTATACCTCGCATCCGAGCCACTAAATACTACTCCTCTTCCCACCGCCCCTCAATCGCCGCGATGCCTACCCTCGACATATACCATATCCGCGATAATCCAGATCTCTACGCGCAGAACTGCCTCTCACGAAACTACCCTGACCTCGCCTCCAACCCATTCCGCATCATCAAGCTCATGTACTATCACCAGGCTTTGCAGGAAGCTGCGAAATCTCTTCGCGAACGCGCAAATGCTTTACAGATTGTGCTTCTACTGTTAAAAGAAGAGGGGAAGAACATAGAAGGGGCGCTTAACGAAGCGAGGGAGGTTAAAAGAAGGCTTCTTGAAGTTGAAGAGGTGGAGGGGGATATCATGAGTAAGATAGAGGTTTTGGCGCTGGCGTTGCCGAATATCACAAGCAAGGAGACGCCGAGAGGGGCTGAGTTTGAGCCTATCTGTCATGTCAACGCCGATGAAAAGACTATTCAGATCAAGGATAGCAAGGGAAAGCCTATTAATCATGTCGAAATCGGAAAGCAGCTTGGCATCATCGACTTTGCTTCCGCCAATTCTACATCCGGCAGGGGATCGTACTATCTCGTTGGCGCCGGCGCCCTCCTAGAACAGGCCCTCGTCTCGTACGCTCTCAGCTTCACGACTCGCCAAGGCTGGACTCCCGTCTCGCCCTCGTCCCTAGTCTACTCTCACATCTCCGCCGCTTGCGGCTTTGAACGCCGTCATGCCAGCGGCGCGCAGCAGGTTTATAACATTGCTCAGGATGAGCAGGATAAGATAAAGGGTGCGCATGAGATGAGTTTAACGAGGACAAGCGAGATTACGCTGGCTAGTATAAAGGCAAACACAATAATCTCCGAGGAGGAGTTGCCGCTCAGAAGAGTGGCTGCTTCGAGATGTTACAGGCCTGAGGCTGGGCTGGTGACAGAGGGACTGTATAGAGTGCGTGAGTTCACCGAGGTCGAGCTCTTTGCCTGTACGAAGCCAGACCAAGAAGAAATGGAATTCTTCTTTGACGAAATAATCGACATCCAGACTGATATCCTCGGCGCCCTCGGCCTCACATGCCGTGTTCTTGACATGCCAGTCCACAGCCTTAGCGCCAGAGAAGCCCGTAGAGTCTCCATTGAAGCATTCTTCCCCTCCCGCGCCGTTGGTGAAACACCGGATGAGGTCCACGACGCTGCCTGGGGAGAAATTGCCTCTGTGAGCTTCTGCACAGATTACCAGAGTTGAAGGCTTGCGACGAGGATGAGGGACGCGAGGGATGGGACGTTGGGATTTCCGTGGACGGCGAGTGCGACGGTATTGGACGTGCCCAGGGTTATTGCGGCGTTGTTGGAAATTGGGTGGGATGCTGATGAGGGGATTGTGAGGTTGCCCAAGGTGTTACATCAGTTTATGGGTACAGATAGGATTGAGGGACTGAGAGTGACATGATGAAACCCATGGTGGGCCTTGATTTGACACGAATCAACTACGTATCGCATTCTTCACTCTACGGCGTAACGTCTCTCTCACGGTGAGCAGAAGAGCGGATTCATCACACCTACATACCAAGTAGGCTGCTGGTCCAGCAAATCGATTATGCCTGCGCACTTCTCTGTATTATTACAACTTGTACAACCTGGTAAGATCCAGATCACGAACATCTACCCGTTCGTTGACTGGAACTAGGACATACAAGATTTCCATCTTCCGGTTCCATTAGACCATTTTCCAAGTGATGATTACTTCCACTCCCTGATCCTCTCTCTAGCATCTTGTTTCCCATAACTTATAGACACTTCATCCGTTCTTCTAATCCCATTAATATCATTCTGAGTTTTTGTGTCGCGAAGTATACTCTCATCGCTGGCATTTGCGTTATATGCGATGACGGTTCTGTTTGATGACCCACTACCTCCAATAGTTTCTGTGCCAGGCATTGAGCCGTTGCCGTATTTCCGACCGCTATGATTCCCATACATGGGGAGTTTGTAGGAACTTGCTGCGCCGGAGCTATCGCCTTGGCTGCCGTATCTGAAGCGTACGTAGAGAGGGCGGAGGACGGGGATGGAGGAGCACATTATTGTCACGGTACTTTCGGTCGCGGACCAGATGAGCATGTCGACTGTGTCATCTGCAAGAGTCAGCACGTAAGTTGATAGTCTGTGCGGGTCGAAGGGACATACAGATGTATTCACTGGCATTCAATCCGTTGAGAGCAACGGTACGTACAATACCGCAGATACCAGCACTAATATTTTTAAGTTAAGATGATACAGCAAGGGCCAGAGTCATGACTTACAAAATACCGAGACTTAGACCGCACGCGACAGTGATCTTCTCCTTGCGCTTCATGTTGAGCTCCCAGATGACAAACCACGGAAGAATCGCGAAGCAAAAGTCCGCAACGACAAACCAAGCTACACCATTTAGCACATCCCAAGCACTCATATAACAGCAACTTACATCCCACTGTCAAGCCAACCTTGGAAAAGTCAATCCAGCACGTCCCCGGTACCCGTCGATCCCAAGTCCTCTGCACAGGGTCACACTGCACAACGACAACGATACTAGAAAACAACGTGATGAAGACTGTCCCCGCGAGAAACGCCCAGATGAACGCTTTCTGGAACTTGTTCCGCACGATGCGCAGCAAAAAGATACCGACGGCGCATTTCCCAAGACCGATTACCATCAGCCCGGCTACTTGGCTGTATATCTCCAGCTCGACGGCGCGAAAGTATGCGTCAGGGTCTCCAATGTCTGCAAATTTGCGACCGAGACCGTATTTTGTACCGGCTGTTACGAAGGCGGAGTAGACGATCTGGAAGACCTGCAGGCTGTTAGGATACATGGATGAGGTCAAGTGAAGGTCTTACCAATGCAATGACAACGAGATAATCATCTGGCCCGACGGAGTGCAGAATCTGAGATCTCGTGTATAATCTCAGTCCAACAAATACTGCAAAGATAACGACTTGAACCCATAGCACTGCATTGAGCATCGGCCCCAGGCCTCCATAGTAACTCGTCATGATTGCAGCTACCAGATCCCAAGCGAGCTATCTTTGAGAGAGGAGGAGTAATACAGACTGAGGTAGTTCGCGTAATCTGCAGGACCCCAAGACCTTATCGGCTCCAGCGAGACTCGTCATTGCTCCTGATCACACGTTTGTAACAGTCGAGTTCCCCGGAAAAAGAAAGGAGCGAAGGATCACTACCTAGCGCGTCTCAATGCATTGTTAAGGAGGATTGTTAACTATCCTTTGTTCTGACGAGATCGACGCGAAAGCCCTTGTTGGCAATGTTGGTGATGGGCCAATAATAAGTGGTTGTATAACGGTGGTGTGTTATGTTGGTTATAACCTGGAGATGAGGGCAGGCATGGCGTGACTGTTCCTTGATACCGGCTTTGTTTCCTCTTCTCTCCAGGTATGTCATATATGACAGACTTTAGGCGAGGCTGTTTGCCTTCCTTACAGGGAGAATCTGGCAATATGTTCCTCGCAGAACACGAAGACTTGGGCTACTACAGAAACTTGCATCTGCCGCACGAAATGCAGTCAATTCTGCAGTCCATTATTTCTCCTCAGATGCCGCCATCCCGTAGGATTTGCCGAGACAATGAACCACCTCCACTCCCTCATCAAACAGCCCTCGTTGCTTTTTCTCCCCCGACCGGGCAAGATATTCCTCTATGGTCATCTTTGGCCCCATTTGTCAACCAACTGCATATGATATCTGACAGAGACAGTCGAGAAAACTCCGCTAGCAGAAGCGAAACCGCCAGAGTAACATCGCGCATTGATGCTTGGGAACTAGAGAAAAACCGCCTGCAGTAATCTTTTCCAGCGGCTTCGATGTCAGGGTTCAAGTCAAGGATTCTTCTGAGATAACCTGATGAGAGGATTCCGGCGAGGCTCCGGTAGACCCGCTATAGAACAATGGATATGATGATCGCGGCTCAACGTTACATTTATGAACCGCGTCATTTCGACGGGCCGATTGGGATCAACATCCGTAAAGTCAACGGCTGAAAGGCATTGTTTAACAATTATAGACGAGTTTGCTGCCGCTAACCATGAGCCAGCTGGTCTTGCATACTTTGGCTTGGATCTTATACGCCATTCCAAAGGCAGCCAAAGGTCTGTTCTGAGACACCTAGAGAGTGATTTAGAGCTCTAACGCGAAGAATTACCCGAAGCATCCCGCGTTCCCTGCGGGATTCACATCCTAGCATGAACTAGCTAAGCGACCCTGTTGAGAGCCAATAGAAAGAAGATGATGCAACAATCTGCCCTGCATCAGTTGACATCTCATTGTGAGAAGCAGTCCATCCTCATGTTTGTTAAGTGGCAGCACGGACATTACTGATGCCTGATATGAGCCATTTTGGCAATATACAGTGCATAATCACATAGATAATCGTATGACAATACTATGAATACTGTAGCAACTGCACTCCGATACAGTTTTCACCTTCTCTTGAACCATCTCGCAGCCGATATCTGAAGGATCTGTGACATGGAAACTCCCTTTATCCCTTGAGGGCGGAGGGATAACTCTTCAGTTCTCATCAAACCAAAATAACACGTGCCCTTTCCATGTACCAATAGGTCTGCTATCTACTAATACTGCAAGCTAACTTATAGCAAAGCCAGTATTGGACTAATTCTCGTGGAGATAGCGCTCAAAAGGACGCCCCTCCACACCAATTTATCATCCCAGTAAGGGGCAGCAGGGTTCTCCCACATCGACTGAATCACTAGTCTAAGTGCAGACATCTGATTGTGAATCATACACTTATTTATACAAGCGAGCTATCTCATTTTCTGTCACAATCCCCTTAACTTTTCTTTTTCGGCTCCACTACAAAACACACTCCCATTCTTTACCCGACTTCTAACAATGGCCTCAGTTGGTCCTTCAACAAACGACATCATCGCCACCCTCGATGCCGTAAATTCTAGTCAATTCGGCGGCGATGAAGTCGAGCGTCTTCGTGTCCGCGCTGCTGCGCGTCGTCTTCTAGCAAGAGTCGAAACGCCATATGAACGAGCATGGGGCTTTTGTTTTGAGCACCCTGCTGTTTTTGCGGCACTGCAGACCACGATTGACTTGGGAATCTGGAAGGCTTGGACTAAGGAGGGTGGAGGGAAGAAGACGATTGATGAGTTGGTCAAGTTGACTGGGAGGGATGTTGAGCCAGACTTGTTAAGTGAGCTGTCATATTCCCGCCATGTTAGTTCAAGCTTACCTTTCTCTAGGGCGACTTTTCCGTCTCTTGGCTGCGTTTTATGTGGTTGACGAGACAGACGTGGACACCTTCAACCCTACGCCATTCTCTCATGCCATTGGCGATGAAAGTACCAAAGTCCGAGCGTCGCTCGAAGCAGCGCAAGTCACCCAGCCATAAAGCTAACACGGCAGCTAACGGCAACTAATGGAATCTAGAACCTACCAGTACATCTCAGCGGGCCAGAATCTCCCCAAATACCTCGCCAAAATAGGCTACAAAGTCCCTACAGCAGCAGAAGATAACAACTATGCAGGTAGTGATCCCGATGGCCTCAACTTCTTCGGTCGTCTTCAGAAGAGTCCAGAGTGCTACGAAGCTTTTACAGGTCACATGGAGGCCTGGACGTCTTGGAAAACGCCCTGGACTAAGATTTACGATCCTAGCAAGTTGATCGAGGATGCTGACCTGAGCAAACCGCTTGTTGTTGATGTTGGCGGTAATACTGGTATTGATATCTCTCAGGTTCTCAAGGCCAGACCGGATTTGCAAAAGGGGGCTTTGGTGCTGCAGGATCTACCGGAGATTATTGAGCGGGCGGATGTTGATGAGAAGGTCACGGCTATGGTGCATGATTTCTTCAAGCCTCAGCCTGTAAAGGGTAAGTCTCTCCATCCTAGTTTGCTAGAATTCTAGGTACTAATTGAAGCTAGGAGCCCGGGCGTACTTTATGCACGCTGTTCTTCACGACTGGCCCGACGCCCAAGCAACTCAGCTTCTTCGGAATACCAAGGATGCTATGACAAAGGGCTACTCTAAGCTCTTCGTCTATGACATCGTGTTGCCGCCAACTGGGGCTAGTATTAGCCAGACTACCATGGACGTTCAGATGATGTCTCTTCTTTCAGCCTCCGAGCGAACTAAGAGTCAGTGGGAAGAATTGCTGACCGGGGCTGGGTTCAAGATTGTCAAGTTCTGGCCAGATCCTCAGCAGTATGAGATGTTGATTGAGGCAGAGATTGCATGAGTTGGCGATGTACGTCAAAGGCGGCTTTCACGGTAGCGAGTAAAGATCTTTTTGCTAGTTCCACATCTCAAAAAGAGACTTGATTCTCGTCTCATTCATTCGCCCCAGGAAGCAAATCTATTGACAGCTCAGTAGTAAGACAAGCCTCACCGATTATCAGTAGCAAACTTACTCCCCATCCTCGGATAGCGCAATGATACTAAACTCGGCGCTCCCCTCCCCTGCGTTAATAAACCGCCGCACCCCAATATCCAAGACCTTGCTGCTCAGCATATCCTCCCCCTCACCAACAGGCCCGTAGCACATCATCCCACCAAAGCTTCCATCCAGTCCCCAGAGATCTCCATCCGCACCCTTCACAAAAGCCATGAAGTGATACCCAATAGGATCTTGTGCATCAGGTGCAGCCGTATCGCCTCTAGCAGCCGCCTTGCTGTGTGCCTCTTCTAAGACAAGTGAGTTATATAGCAGGTCCGCGTGCTGAGTGGGCAAGGGCAGCTTGAGAGCTTCATCGAGGAGTCCTGCTAGTGGTGATGACGGCACCAGACGCTCGCGTAAGGAGCCGTTGAGCAGGGCATGGACGAGGGCTACCATACCACAGGCGTTGCCGATTGTCTGGGGGAACCAAAGGACCGGATGGGGAGTGCCGTCCATTGGGTAGATATCATCGAAGCCCTCCATCGAGTAGGGATTTCTGGGAGGAGGAGATGGAGTTCTTTTGCCAGCGGCCACGTCTTCAGCCTCGACGGCGTGGTAGGCGTTGGAGGGCGTGATGAAGATGAGTGCATGGGCTGGTCGCGGCACCATGGCCAGGAGCTCTGGTTCGTCGAGGGAGTAGACATCATGGAACGCCAGCTTAGAGTCCATACCTAGGTCGTGGGCCAGGTTGGTGAAGACCTGGGGGTTGTTCTCAAGTGGGACGAAGAATTTTCTGCCCTCGGCGCTGTGATAGACTGCCATCTTGACTTTGAGTCCGTTAGCAAAGGATTGTAGGTTGGGCGATGGGCTTTGTCTGGGTAGCCGGGGCTAACAACAATAGGTTTCTGAGATTAGGTCTTGGAAATGGCTAAGGTTTAGCTTGAAGTGAGGGGTACAATGATGTCTCGTATATAATAAGGTAGTTGGAGAAGGCAGGCAACAAGAGCTGACGCCAAGTGCATAGGGCGCGATAGAGTTATGCTTACCAATTTTTTGATTGGCTGAGCATGCTCAGTGGGTGTTTTGGGTTAGAATCACCATTCGCCGATCAGGAACTCCGAACTGTGATCAAGATGCGTTCTAACCTTTATTATCTGCGAAGTGTCTACTGAGGATCCAGTGAGTTTTATACATATTTTGGTAGATATGAATCATTACTTACCGGATCTGGAAAAATAGCAAGCACGCCATACCAATACCAAAAAGGATTGCAGATGCCACGGCGATCCATCCTGGGATATAGGCATACGGAACCATTGCTAGAGACAAGAAGAGGAAGGCCACTGCTAGCAGTGTCCATAGAAATACAGAAGTAGCAATTGCGATGATCTTCCACATTTTCTGGTTATTCACGCCAGCTCTATTGGGGTGGTTTTTAAGGAGTGTCAGTAGACTTAAGCTAAAGCCAGTATAAATAGAGTCTTATTACT